>JBBPTN010000010.1:0-213498 GCA_038094075.1 Xerocomus spinulosus | reverse complement strand
ATCAACCCGCCCTCACAAGCACCGTCGCCATGTTCGTCTGCACCTCCATTGCATTCCGCAACGCCGTCGCTGTCGCGCCCACACGAGTGTTCCATCATACTTGTGTCGCGCGTGTGAGCTCCATTCCTTGTCTCCATCCCTGCTCCGTCGATCTTTCACTTGTAAATTTAGTGATATGTCTTACTTTCCTTATTCGTTTTTCCCAGTCTCTTGGTGCGTTTGGTGCATAGGGTCTAGTGCTAGTGCCGTTCCGACTTACTTGGAAAAGTTAGGGCAACATATTTGACGGCGGCATGTTTTCCCTTCACTATGTGGTTCGTTGGCGATTTTACGATTTTACGTTACGTGGGTCAGAAGATGGTTCTTTCGATCATGACGAACTGGGAGCTTGAAGCAGTATTAGATGATACCTTTGTATGATTCATGACAAAATGGCGAAGGCTCGATCCTGTTGACATGCACGGTGGGCACTGGATGTGATCAGTGGGTTTAAGAGTGCGGAACATGACAAATAGTCAAGTCTCCTACACAGTCAGATACCCATCCCGCACCAGCCCCTCTGAAAACACACGCACTGAATCCTCACATGCACTCACGAACACCCTCAGCTTCTCTCCGCCCAACCTTGCCAAAGCCCGTCCCAAAGACGCACGCACGTCCCCGACATATGCCACCGGATCTACAGGTGCGCTCTCCGACGCAGCCAAGCGTGAATATGCCGCTTGATATCCCGCCGCTTGCTCCTCGTAGTCAATCTCGGTCAGTCCTCCCGACTCGGACGAGCCCTCCTTTGATGCAAGGTACTGAGGCTCGCTAAATAGCTTGACGAGTGCCGTAAACGCTGTAGGCCTATGCAAGCGTGCGTGAGCAGGGGAACAAGCACGACACGCGAGACGTACCAGTTCCGAGAGGCGGGCTCGGATAGCATCACGTTGCTCTCCGTCAACATCCTCGTTAGCCCAACCACGACCACCTTGCGATCCTTGTGTGGCATCTTTGGCACCTGCGCGATCACGAACCCCGTCAAAATCTGCGACCACAACCTACCACAGACGGTTACGAGGGGTGGACGAAGCACAGGCTCGGAACACGCACTGTGGTTGAATCTCCTCCACCGTCGAAATCACATAATCAGGCCCCATCCCCGCCACGTCGATGGCCATCATGTACAACACAAAGTAGGTGAAATGGTACACGTATTTGTCCGTCTTGCTCGTTTGCATTCGTGTCAACAACGTCATCATCAAAGGACGCATGTATGGCTTGAGCTGCGCTCTGCCCATCCGTCAGCCTGTGGATTACATGAACATGACGGAGAGACGCACGGGTCTACGTCCCGCACTACACCAGCCAACAGCTCGAAACCCCATCCGTCGTTCATCTTGCTGGGCACTAACCGTTGCTGTACAATCGCCAGCACCCGCTCTATTTGACCGGCTTTCACCATCTCCTGTGCGTCTCGCGCCAAGAACGCCCGCAACAACTTGACGAGACCCGGGATGCTGCCCTTTTGCTGCCAGCAGGCGGGGGTGAGCAAAAAGGGCAGCAGGCTACGGTACTCGGTCGGGATGTTGGTACTGTGTAAAGACAACATTTGAGCAAGAATTTGGAAAACATATGGAATATATTCTGGCAGGGATGGGTGAGCATAAAAAGGATATAAAAAAGCAGCTGCGTTCGTACGATCAATGTCTTGCTGCAGAATGATCGTGAATGGGCCAAAAAGAGCTTGTTCAAATGTCGGTAGGGTCGTTGGTGTTCCGTGCACAATAAATCTATCGATGGGTCAGCATTGTCATTGACATATCATCCTCTGGCGCACCGCATCAATGCCGAGATGCTCTCGAAAATGTACTGATCAAAATTGGGGTTACTCGGATTCTTGGAGATGGTACCGAGGATGTCAACGAGTCTCTGAAGAATTCGCTCGTACACTGGCGTCAACGACTGGCGCGCAGTTACGATGACACGCATCGCGCCTGACCGATAGAACGCATGAGCGGTAGGGATAACAGATTTAGGCATGGGCATACATTTCATGAGATGGTCGTTTTCTGCGACTTTTTCAGGTGTACCCGCACCCTCGATCTTGGTGAGTACCGCATTCAACAAATCGGCCGCAAAACTCCGCACATCCGCTTGCGTGAACCTACAAAAGAATGAGTGTGTGTACAGCAAGCGACAGAGGCCGCATACAGTGACTGTGCATCTCTTTTGATGAATAGGATCCGGTCGATTGTGATGGCGGCATATGTGTATGCGACATAATTGTCCGACGCGAGGTGTTTGATTAGAAGTGGTAGTACGGCGAGCAACTGCTCTTTTGTCAGCTTTGCAGAGCATCGTCAGTCGTCAATCATGTGCGCGGCAACAAGACACGCTCACTTGATTACGAAACGTCAACAAGAACCGAATGGCGTCCACTTGAAGGATCGGGTGAGCCGTCCTCTGTGCGGGCTGCAAATCTTGGAAGACATGTTCCGAGAAAAACTTGACCACGTCTACTTGAGCATTGATCGACGTGACGCCATGCTACTTGTCGCTTAGCCCCCATATGCGCGAGTAAAAGAGGGACTTCACCTGCGAAGTCGAAGCCTCGGTCGCGACCGCGCTCAACAAGTACACTGCCGAGTCTTTAGCCCTCCAATTCGCCTCCCTATCCCTTCCATACTCTTCTAGCCCCGTCTGAATCCACGTCCCTACAATCTCTGTTGCCTCTGTCCGATAGCCACTTCCCACCAATGCCTGTAATACATCTCCCGCAGACTGTCGCCGTGTATTAGCCTCACCGCCCACACCCCCACCAGCAGTGCTAATGGCCCCGCCAGATGGGAGAGCGAGGTCGAGACGGATGAATTCGAGGGGGTCGTCCTCAAACTGTTCGAGTTCGTGCGTGCGGAGAGAAACGTTGGGTACGACGACACCCTGGACGAGTGAGGAGATGACTTCGCGAGACGAAAAGAGGGATTTGTAGTACCCTGAACGGATTGCGGTGGAGATGAACCGCAGTGCTTGTGAAACGAGCTGTGGACGGGTCAGAGCCAAGAAATGCAAGGGATGGGTGCGGAGCGAACATTGTCATCGGCAACATTGGGAAGATTGTTCGATCCGATGAGTTGCCAGACCGTTTGAACGAAATGCTCGATAGCGGGCGATTTTGCGAGCTGATCTGGGTAGAGTTTGACATACAGCTAATCGGTGGCATCAGCATGCACGCGTTATCTGGTACGGTGCCACGCACCTCTGTGATTTCAAAGATGACCGTCTTGATACGTGCAGAAAGGGACGGTGCGGCGTCATCCGGCTGAAAGGCGCGTCAGAACGTGCACATTGAAGACGCGTGACACGCACGTCTTTTCGCAGTTCTGGAGGATCCCAGGTCAAGAAGCGTTGGAACCAGCCCGTGGATGGCGCAAAGAACTCGTCATGCGCGTCCTCGATGGCGGGTGGGAGATCGTGGCAGGTAAAGTCGTAAAAGATGTCTGCAAGCAAGATCTGTGCCTGTGCGACGACATCGATGTTGGATGGGGCCGGTGTACCCAGGAGGAGTGTTGCGGACCGGCGAAAGAGATTGAGAAAGGGGGAGATGAAACGATCTAGGACGAGGTTGATTTCGGTGTAGAGTTCGTCAGATCGGACTTGGGAACGCCAGTGACGGAAGATGGAATGGGCTGTTTCGAGTACGCCGAGGTTGACGTTATACTCTGTGGGTGAGAGGGAGAGGACGAGTTGCTGTGAAGGGGTTAGATGTGGGTGATGAGGGCAGCTGAAGCGTACGTTGATGAGATCGGGCCACTTTGAGGGAAAGTCAAGCTCTGCGATGAGTGCGATGGATTCAGCAATCTGTGCACGGATCGTCTTGTCTGTGGGTTGTGCGAGAGAGATCATGGCTGGTACGAGCTGTGTGCGGAGGGCAGCCTTGTCTTGCTCGGGGAGGGGTGCGACATCCTGGGGTGGTCAGAGAGACGTTGGTGGGATGGGAATGAGAACGGACCTCTTCCCACCTGAGTTTTGCAACATTTTTGAGATAGATACCCCCTGCGAGACGGACAGCGCGATCTGGGGTGTTGTCGAGGATGAGGGTGAGGAGATGTGGAAGAAATCCGGGCTGGGTTGTGAGCTGGTTCAGTTGTTGTTCAGCCTGTTTTCTGGATGCTGGCTGCAGCGATGCACTGAGGAGGGAGGCGACGTCGGACATGGTCACTGGCAGAGTTTGGTTTGTGACTGTCTAAGTACTACCAACCGATTTCGCGAAACACGCTCTCTGAATCTCTCCACCTGAACTCGCCTCTTCCCGAGTCTGCCAGGTCCTTCAAGAGTTGTCGTCTGTGTTCGCGTTCTCTCTCGCGGAGACGGTATCGCGCGTGCTCACTCGCATCGGATAGACGCACCTTCAAGCCGAGCGGTGTGCCCTGGGGATCAGCGAACGGGGAGGACGAGGGCTGGTCGTCGATGGCTGTACGGAGGAGGTGCGGTACTGTGCAGACGGTGTCCGAGGTTGTCACGGTGGACAGCGTGTCTCGTGCACGGTCCCATGGTGGGTCGTAAAAGCTTGCTCTGGAGCGTGTACCTGCGAGACGGACAGACGAGGTCGGCGGGGTGTAGAGAGACGTGCTCGTCGTACTCGATGGACGGTAGGCGTGTGCATATGACCGTGCGGTCTGGATGAGACACGCGGTGGTCGGTCGTGCGGGTGTGTCGACGACGGTGTCCCTAAACGTGGAAGACAGCAGACAGGAGAGGCGCGGATTCGACGGTGCAGGCGACAGCGTGGACGACGACGGCGAGGGAATGTAGACGGGCGAGGGGACGCGTACGGGCGGGATCTCGAACTCCGTGTCGGTCGGGGTCGTGACTGGGGTCGACACGAGAACAAGCCTCCGCTGTGGATACGCGTACTGCCGGAGTTCGACATCCTGGGAAAGTGGAGATCCTGGTGATCCGAGTGAGGGGAGTGCAGGTGAAACCCAGGATTCATCCGACAATCGCTTCTTGGATTCATTTCGGAAGCGGAACCCAGCAAATCCCGGCTTTGGGTCACCCTTGCGACGTCGGCGGATGACATAACAGGCAGCGAGCGAGCACGCAACGAGGGCGATCAAGATGCCGAGCACCGTGCTGAGGACAGGCGTGGACCGATGTGCGGACAACGTCGCAGGGGAGGCGGTGTGGGGTGCGAGGAGTGCTGCGGTGGGACTGGGTGGAGGTGTGGTGGGCTGTGACCAACACCCGTCCTCGTCGTCCTCGTCGTCTGTCACGGGTATCGCAAAGGAGTGGAATACACAAACGAGTGTGATAAACGAGCGCAATCGAAACATTGTCTTGCAGTCATCCCCCTGTCTGTTTATGAGGGGGAGGAGGCTGACCCCGTGTATGGTGCACGTGACTAGTCATGTGATCTACACGTGTTACTTGGTTCAAAAGACAGTCGGACTGGTTCTGGTCGATCAATGAACCAACCCAAGACACCCACCCGCTTTCGTTCTCGTAGCGATGCCAAGACACCCCTCTCGCCCGTCGTTGCCCAGCTGAACGCGATCTCACTTGGCTCGCCTCAGAAACGAACCCACACCGCAGACATCTCGAACCCATTCCTTGTCCGTCCCCGAGCACCTTCCCCCGTCAAAAGGACGACTTGTACACAGCCAAACCCGTCCTCGTCCAACAGCGGTGTCATCAGAAAGGGCGGTGTCGAATCCCGTCTCGATGTCGTATCGCACGACTACCACCCACCGCGTCCAGAACTAAAGCGATCCCGCTCGACCCCTTCCACACGCGAACGCACCCTCTCACACTCTTCCGATCGCTTCATCACATCCTCTCTCTCTTCTGGTGCGAACATCACCACCGCCACCACCTCTGCTGCATCCCCAGGACACACTGCACGCCTTGCTAGTGCGACTGGAATCCCACTCAACAAACGTGTTCTCGCTTACCACGAACCACCGCCCGCATCCTCCTCCTCCTCCTTCCTCTCCACCCAGCGCACCCTCGCACGTCCCCTCTACACTCGCGATGCCCTCCCGTCCTCCAATGGCACCACATCCACAAAATCGCGCCGTGTCCCCACCACCCCAGAACGCGTCCTCGACGCACCAGGCATGGTCGATGACTTTTATCTCAATCTCGTCGCTTGGAGTGCACTCAACGTTGTCGGTGTCGCACTCGGTGAAAGCACCTTCCTCTGGGCTGCGGATACCGGCGTCGTCTCCCATCTCTGCGACGCTCCCGACGACACCTACGTCGCCAGTCTCGACTTTAGCGGCGATGGCGCCTACATCGGTATTGGTCTCGGAACAGGTGCAATCGAACTCTGGGATGTCGCCGCATCTCGAAAACTGCGCACAATGGCACCCAGCTCAGACGCTACAAGCGCAGGTCAGGTCGCCAGTCTCAGCTGGTTCAACCACGTCTTGACTTCGGGACACTCGAACGGATCTATTGCCCACCATGACGTCCGTGTACCAAGACACCTCGTTGCTACCCTCCAGGGCCACACTGGCGAAGTCTGTGGCCTCCGCTGGAGTCCCGGAGGTGAAGTCCTTGCTAGCGGTGGAAACGACAACGTCGTCAATCTCTGGGACGGACGCGGGGGTGACGTGGGCTCTTCTACCCGTGGTGCACCCAAGTGGACAAAACGTAACCACACAGCAGCTGTCAAGGCACTCGCGTTCTCTCCCTGGTCACCCTTGCTCGCAAGCGGTGGTGGGACCTCGGACACGTGTATCCACATCTGGAATATGAACACAGGCGCGAGGTTGCATACATATCATACTGGGGCGCAGGTGACAGGCGTACATTGGAGCAGGGACCGAAAAGAGTTGGTGAGCACACATGGGTTTCCGGGAAACGCCATCATTGGCTGGGGCTATCCCCCCTCGTCATCTGGGTCTGGGTCTGGCACGGGAACGGGCACGGGGACTGCTGGCTCACGCGGGTCTACACCTGCACCAACACCGACGCCCAAGTTGTTCGAGATCCGTGACGCACACGACTCGCGCGTGCTCTTTTCAGCGCTCTCGCCCAACGGTGAGGTTCTCGTTACCGGCGCTGGTGATGAAAACCTCAAGTTTTGGCGGATTTGGGATTCAAAGGATACCAAAGGAAAAAAGAAGACGGTGAGCAAGAAGGAGGAGGGTGGCGCAAGGGGGATCCTGGGGATTCGGTGAGTTGGGCAGGGTCTTTGGTCTTGTTGTCGTGCATACCTTGGATGTTGTCTGCCTCATCCTGGCTGGCTGGGAGGCTTGTGCATGTGTTGTCGATCGGATGATATTGGTTGCGTTGTCAAAGACAGTCTACTTGCATGCTGAAACTCCGTGAGCGCCATGAGTTATTTGAATGCGACCTTGTGGGCCTTGCAAACTATTGAGCATGACAGTGGTTCACCAGCTTATACAAGTGCAGGACACGATAGTCCATCACCGCTTCACCACTTGTACTGTGGCTCTGCAACGGGCTGTCTACGAGAAACAAGAAAACGATGTGTACACATTACATGGCCTGAACGATCGGGGTGCTACCCTTCTCCTGGGCCGTCCGAAGACTACAAAAGAACAGTCATCATGTCTGGTGATCGCGTCCGCGACGTGAACTCACCTATAGTCGTCCCCATTCTGCGTGATATACCTCACCCACGGTAGTGCTTGATATCCGCTTTTTTCGACAATCTTGAGGTAACGCACTTGGATGCCAGACACTGTAAAGTATGGAATCTCAAACTTGACCGTCAGTGGTGGTCGTGTCGGTGGCTCGTTGTCTGTAAACCCAACGTGATCTATTCAGCCCGACCAGGGGGATGCGTGGGGACACACCACTCTTGACGCTAGGAAGGCCAAAGTGAGCTCTCATGAGGTACTCGCGACCACCTCCAAGTTGCTTGATCTTCCACACGAACGCGGACTTGTCCGGAGCGTATTGCACGCTCCCCGTCGATGCCTGATGAAATCCATTCCCCACGTGAACGATCCGAAAATCGACAACGCACGCACCCTGAATTTTGGCGTGTCTGCGTCATCGGGTACAGGCACCCAAATCTCTACATTGTTTGCTGTGCTCCGTCTCTTGAACTGTGCCTTGCACTTCACGGTGTATTCCACTCGCGATCCCCTATGGCTTTCCACTGCGGCTTCGACCCATATGAGTGGCTTCACTGGTGTAGAGAGTCGGTAAGACATGAGCTCAAATTCACCGTCGGGCGGTATAAAGGATATAGTACGGTCGTTCTCGAAGCGCGAAAGACGAACACATTGATGGAATTTAACATCTTCCATCTCGATGGCCTTGCCGCGGGATGCTACGGTTGGGCAGATAAGAAGGGGGCACAGAAGAAGAAGTGGAAAACGCACTGCGACCCGTGTTCTCAAACATGACTTTATCGTTAAGACCCAGCCTTAGTTCTGGCATGCCAGATAGATAACATTTCATTTTGATCGCGCCTAGAATCTCGGATCGCACCACATTGCCGTTGGAGTTCACCTATGTTTCGGTGATGGGCGAACGAGAATGTGCATGGGGGAAAGTAAACACACAAGAAGGTTGACACTCTCAATGACATCGAGGAACACCTCGTTCTTGCGGTACCGGATACCCTCTGTCCGCCACGAGACAGCATTCGTCACTGCCATCGGAGGTCGAACCTGAATCTCGAGCTTGTGGGATTCTTGCGTGATATATCTGGGACCGAGAGAGATCCTGGGTATCAAAGCCTAGGCGTGATATACCGTGTACGCACTCTTGCAAAATCTTGCTCTCTGTCGTCTGTGGGTACCCGAAATCCATCATCTCATCCATGAGCTCGTATATGATCACAAAGTTGTCCCTTATCGATTCCTCCTCGAGTTCCTTGAAGTACTCCACGAGCACTTGTGTCAGTCGATGCAAGAATATGATGATCTCTGCCGCATTGGAGTTTCGTTTTGAGAGGGCAAGGACTTGAAGAATGTGTCATGAACAAGGAGACAGACAGCGTATGGACGAACCACTCACGATAGAGGTTGGAATGTCGAATATGCATGTAATTGACACCCTGGCTAGAGAAGCAAGGTGTGACCTGTTGGCCCTCCTCTTCAATGTCGAGGACGAGGGGGAGGAACCGTTCAATGTACGACGGCGGGACATCGTCCTTGTAGGAGCGCTGTATCAACGGCTTCCCTTTGAGGTCGAGGATGGCAATGAGCGATGCCATGGAAGGCGTTGCTTTCCAAGTTGGATGCTACACTTTGCAAAGACACATCACTAGTTCTAATATTACAGAGAATAAAATACGGCTGGCAATAACCGATCTAGATATCATTACCAGTAGCTGGTACTCAGTTCAGATTTGCAAGCCTTGGCGACAAAGATTGCGAGACACTTTCTGGTCGGTGGCATCTTCATCAGGAAACGTACTGCCAGCAGTACTCCATCCTTCTCCGTCAAAACTGCACCTAGCGAATATTGCAAGGGCGCGTTCCATTCTGTAAGTGCACGTGCCACTTGCTGCGATGCATCGGCGTTTCTAATTTTTGGAAACAGAACTGGTGAAGATCCTAGCATGCTCAAAACAATCCTCTTCGGAGTTGATGGTCCAGGACCTGCTGCTCGAGGTCAGTCGCAAGGCCCTCCAGTATGTGGCACAGCGTATGCGGCAGCAAGGCCACCAGTTCAAATCCTGGTTGATCCTCTGCAAAAATTCTGCATACGCAGTATAAAGGCCGTTTGAAAGGTTTTCTGGATTTGCGTCAGGGCCATGCATCGCTTGAGAATGCTGAGTTGACAATAGACCCAAGTACTGTGATAATCGAGATTTTGTGGAGCGACAGTTCGACAGCACACTTACCTCTTGACCAAGGCATCAATTCCGACTAACATCCCGTCCCGCTTTCTCCTCGACACTCGCTGCCCTTCTTCGCACATTCTCCCTTCTTACCTCCTCCTCTAACCTTTCAAGCCCATCCTGTTCCTCTCCCTTCCCATCCTCCGTCTTCCATGTTTCGCCATCCTTCAATCTCCTTCCCAACGCGATCTTCACTGCAGCAGTATATCCCGCCTCACCAGGACTCCTCACAATCCTGTCGGCTCTTCGTTGGTCTGGCGTCATCTTGGCGAGAATGTGTGCAGGCGGCCCTTGACGCATGCGTGCAAGTGTAGACGGAAATACTTCACCGGCGCGCTCCCGTGCATACTGGCGTGTCTTGTACCAAATTTTCCGTCGACGTGCCTCAACGCCGCGAAGGAGGAGCCGAGGTGGATAATTTGAGTACAAACGATCATAGTCCCGCTCGTTCGCCTTTTGTATTATTCGTAGTTTGTCTCGCAGTGGTTGCACTGTATCACCCATCTCACGTGAGCATAGAACACAAACTTGTGTGTCAAAACACGTACACCATGCATTTGGATCATCGCTGAAAACGGGTCGGACACGCTCGCCCAGGCGACGCAGTTGCTTCTCGAACGCGCTCTCCATCTCAAGGTCTTTGATCCATTCCATCAGTTCTCCTGATTGCGAGAACCGCCGTTCTCTGCGAAGACGTCGCTTGTGAATCATGCACGAGATGCTCACTGGTTGGGGAACCAGCCGCGGAAGGAGCTTGTTGTACAACGTCGGGCGCATGAAGGAACCCTTGAAGATGGTACGTGTGTGTAGGCGAGCCTGTTCATCCTGTTGTAACCGTCGGTGAGCATTAGCACGATGAATTGAGAGACCGTCATGAACACACCAACGCTTCTCGGACAAGCCGACCAAACTCTCTTCTCTCGCGCTTACTGGCAATCATGCGGTCGTATCTGTCGAGGACTGCCTTGAAATGCGCATCTCCCTGTTTTGCACGCATGAAAATGTCAAGCCACTGTACGATAACAACTATAATGAGAGTCATGGCATGGTGGGGTACAGCCATGACTGGCCTGGTACGCCCGCTCAAGCTGTGCTTTCGCGATATGGGCTTGTATTGTGTGTCTCTTCGCTTCAAAGAGTGTGCGTATTCGCCATTTTAACTGAGAAGCCGTGTTAGTTTGTGTCGCAAAAGACAGCACATTAGGCTCACATTGCTGCGCTCGGCATGCCTCTGCAGCCCGCGGTACAACGTCCACAGGGTTGGTATGCGATGAGCAGCAAGTTTGTAGTACGCGACGGTAGGACGGAGGCGACGCAGAGGTGTGAGGAGACGGCTGATAGACTCGCGGTGGGCAAGCGAAGATGACGGTGGTGGTGGAACTGACATGGACCTTGATAAACACTCTACGATAACTTACAGTACTCGATGATACGACAGCAATGTATAGCAAATCTAGGAGCGTATGCATCACGATAACCCAAGAAAATACAGATGGGGTATCAAGCATGGGGGTACTTCTGTATAAAATCATTGTGGAACTTGACGAGCTTGCCCACATAGTCCTCCACACCGGGGCACAGACATGTCAACCGGTAGTGGTACTCTCCTTCTTTCTGTCCAAAGCCGGATCCAGGGACGACGCAGATGCCTGTCTCATCGAGCAGAGCAAGAGCGTAGAACGCATCCGGTTCTTTGCCTGCTGCTTTCGCAGCTTTGATCGCCTTCTCAGATAGATAAATTCGAGGATAAAGGTACAACGCGCCAGGTGGGTCGACGCAGCTAACACCTTTTACTGCATTGAGAGCAGTCACTATCTGAGATGTACGTTGGGCGAGAGCCTTGTGGATCGCGTCGGTTTCTTTCTTCCAAAGCGCATAGCTTTCATCCCCTTCCTTTGGAGGACGGACCATGCAGTCTACGCCGATCTGTCCCTGAAGGGCAGGACAGAGGCCAACGCTGACCATTTTGTACACCAAAGCGATGACATCTTGGCTTATATTGGTGCATTCAAAGTAACCACCACGTCTACCGCATTCACCAAAGACACCCTTGGAGATGGAGTGGAAGGACACAAGGGCGACGTCTTTTCCAGATTCAATAACGACCTTCTTGAACGAGGTAAAGGGATGTGTCCCTCCATGGTGAAGGTTCACTTGGTATACTTCGTCAGCAAGAAGGACGAGGTTATAGTGGTGACAGAGATCGACGATCTCCTCTTGTGTCTTTCTGTCCAAAAGGGCGCCAGTTGGGTTACCAGGATTGATAATCACGAGAGCCTTGGGATGGACTTTGCCCTCCTGGCGAGTCTTCTCGAGAAGCGACCTCATCTCGCTGACGGACGTGTTCCAGTCATTCGTCTCGTCAAGGTAGTAGGGAATCGGCACTCCAGAGTACTGGGCAAGGGTTGCAGTGTACAAGGGGTATTGTGGGATGGGGATGAGAATACCGGACTTGCCGGGTTCGGATATCAGCATTGATACAAGGAGAGATACACCAGCGGACGCCCCCCCGGTGAGAAAAATGTGGTCAGGGTTTGCCGGATGTCCATCCCGAGCTGCAAAGAATGGCAGGTGAATGAAATACGCAAAGCGGAGTGAAAAGACATACCTTGAATGAATTCTGCAACGTGCTTGCGGATAAGTGGGACACCTTGAGAATGAGAATATGCGCCGATAGAACCGATTTCTTCCCATAGCTCGTCCGCACGGGCAATGACATCCTTGGGAAAAACATTCGGAGCAAGATGCTTGAGGTCCCTGTACTCCATCAGTGCAGCAACCTATGACAGGGTGTGAGGCGAGTCGCCGCAAGCGACCTGCTTCAATAAACAAGGGTTAGTCGTACCTGCCTGACGAAGGTGAGCGGGGGCTGATTGAGGCCTTTTTGTTGTGGATTCCCAATGTTCGAAGAGATGACCTGGCTAAAAGGGAGACCGCTGGAGATCGGGTTCTGTTGAAGCTTGACGCGGTACTGCTCTGCCTTGATGGCGAGCTCGCCGCGTACAGCATACTGGACGTTGCGAATAGAAGGGTTGAGGTCGTTTGTAGAGAGGTCGCTCATCGTGGAGAACGACGTCCGGGCAGAGATGAACTGGCGGGGCAGTTTAGATAGACCTCTGATCATCTGTCAGTATACAAAGGGGTCACGTGGGAAAATTGCCAAAGAAGGACACCGGTGCATCGCCACGCCGAAGAACTCCGAAGAACGGGATTACCAAAAAAGGATTGGGATCACATGATATGCCGATGCCGATAGACATACCCGCTGATTTTTCGAGCTGGCAAGGAAATATGCCGGACGCGTTCTTTGCATCCAAGAAACGCAAACGCGCCTCTTCCACAAATACAAAAAGACAGTCCAAGTCTAATGCTCAGCCCAAGTCAAAGCTAAAGAAACGCAGGGAGGACGAGGAGCTAGACTTGGACAGGACAGACCAAGATGACGCTGCCATCGACGATCTTGATCTCCGTGCAGACGACATACCGGAATCCAGTGGCGACGAAGACACCAACGAAACACCCGCAGAGAAGCGTCTCCGACTTGCAAAGTTCTACCTGCAGAGCGTGACTGATGACCTCGGTGAGCCTGCTCTTGTGGGACACCCACCATTTATAACATCTGTTCAGCTGAAGGCGAATTTGACGCTGCCGAGGTTGACAAAGAACTCATATCAGCGCGCCTTCGTCAGGACGTGCTTGAGCATTCTGGAAAAGTACATCTATTCATTGCCGACACTGTAAGTTACATCCGTCCTCTTTCTTCACTAGATACCTACCATGCGTCTAGTACGACTTTGCACTTGCTTCACGACTCCGCTGTCGTGGTCACCGACTATCCGTGACGTCAGCGGTAGCCACCGAGGACGCCAAGTACCTCTTCACAGCGTCCAAAGACGGTACCATACACAAATGGGACCTGCGAACTGGCGAAACGTTGTTTACATTTCGTAAGCAGCGTTTAGATTTCAAAGGAAAAGGAAAGGAGAGAGAAAATATATCCGATATCGAGGGCCACACGGATGAGGTACTAGCATTGGCGGTTAGCAGTAATGGTCAATATCTCGCCAGTGCGGGAAGGGATAAAAAAATCGGTGTTTGGGACGCTGAGAAAAACGAATGGGTGAAAGGCCTTTGGGGACACAAGGACATTATATCCGTACGTGAATCAATGTTTTTCATTTGACACTGTCATTAACGTCTAGCATGTCATTAGAGTCTCGCCTTCCGTAAGGGCAGCATGCAGCTATATACTGGATCCTTTGATCGCACAGTCAGATTGTTTGACCTCTCCGTTCTAGGGTTTGTTGAAACTCTCTTCGGTCACCAAGACACCATCGTCTCGATAGATGCTCTGCGCGGTGAGACAGCCATTACAGCAGGCGCTCGAGATCGAACGCTACGGTACTGGAAGATTCCAGAAGAGAGTCAGCTTGTATTTCGTGGTGGAGGGAAGAGTGCACTTCGCGAACTTTTGGAAGGTGGTGCCTTTGAGGGACACGCAAGTGATGAAGAAACAGAGGGGAAGAAAAGCAAGGGTACAACAGGGCAGAGAAGGTTTGTGGAAGGCAGTATCGAGTGTGTCGCTATGGTCGATGAGACAAACTTTGTTAGTGGTGGTGACACAGGGTATGTTGCCTTCAGGTCTTTGCAAGGCAGATTGTTGACCACTCTGTCGCAGCTCTATATGTCTTTGGAATACTCAAAAAAAGAAGGCGATATTTACACAGGCACTCTGTCATGGTTTACACGAAGTAGAGTCGTCTACTGAAGGTGTTGTCAAGACACCACGCTGGATAACATCAATAGCATGTCTACGATATTCCGATATATTTGCGTCTGGTAAAGTACACTCCATGTCTTCCGTAGTGCTTGTGCTTGACCATCTTTTTACTCAGGTTCATGGGATGGTGCCATACGCATATGGAAACTCGACTCGAAGCTCAGATCGTTCTCCCTTGTCGGGACCGTTCTAGCTCCTGGCGTCGTCAACTCGCTTCAGTTTCTGCCATCTTCAAAAGGCTTTTTGGAGAGTGCCTCATGGGCAAACAAATATGTTTCTGACCCAAGGAGCACCACGCTTGCGGTAAACGGGAATTCAATGACAGTGAAAACAGCAGGTATCGAGACGCTACTGTTGGTTGCTGGATTAGGCCAGGAGCATCGGTTAGGGAGGTGGTTGACAGTCAAAGGCAACGGCGCAGTAAATTCGACGATCGTCCTAGCGTTTCGACCAAGGAAAGGATATGGTTCATAACATAGACGTAATGATTTACCGAGTACCACTGAGGATGCATTCAACCTACTAGTACGAAAGCGACCCGATTATGTAACCTTGTACCCTTCAGAAATGCGTTCACAGGCAGGGCCATCTAAAGCACTGAATCGGCGCAAACCAAAGAAAAATGAAGCAAGATTTCATTCTACCAAAGTTAAGAGAACAAATGAAAGAGAGCAGCTAGACTCACTGGACAAGCTTGCTATCGAATTCGTGAGTAAACCAGATAAACCCGTCCCGTTGACTGAGACGCAACTGAGGTTCTTTCAGGAGCCTTTACAAGATTCGAGATCGTTTACTGATCTCCCAATATCCAATCTCACCAAGCGTGGTATGCTATCCTCTTTGTTGCAGCCAAGATCCTTGTTTGACATGGCACTAGGTCTCAAGAAGTCCTTCTTCGTCGAAATGACTGATATACAGGCCTCCAGCATACCAGTGTCACTGAAGGGAAAGGATGTGCTGGCTGCCGCTCGTACAGGAAGTGGAAAGACCCTTGCATTCCTGATCCCTGCACTCGAGATACTCTATCGTAGAAAATGGGGTCCTCAGGATGGGCTCGGTGCCTTAATAATTTCACCCACACGAGAATTGGTGCGTGTCTGAAGCTGAAGCCGAATGTGGATTGTGACGCGGAACGGCAAGGCTGTCCAAATATTCGACGTATTGCGTTCCATAGGGTGCTATCATGGCTTTTCTGCAGGGCTCGTCATCGGTGGGAAGAATCTCAAGGACGAACGAGAACGCCTGTCTCGAATGAACATTCTCGTTGCCACGCCTGGTCGACTCTTGCAGCACATGGACCAGACGTTTGGCTTCGAGTCCGATAACTTGCAGATTCTCAGTGGGTGACGTGGACTCTCGTGTGACTGGAGCTGAACACGCTGCGCTAGTTCTTGACGAGGCGGACCGCATTCTCGATATGGGATTTGCTAAAACGGTTACCGCACTTCTCTCTCATCTACCGAAAAACCGGCAAACGTTGTTGTTCTCAGCTACACAGACACAATCCGTTGCGCAATTAGCCTGTCTTAGCCTCAAGGACCCAGTTCATATAGGTATACAAGAAGTCGAGAGCTTGACAGCGACGCCTGTGACACTCTCGCAACACTACAGTGTATGCCCGCTCGACAGGAAGCTGGATATCCTCTGGTCATTCATAAAGACACACCTTCACTCCAAGACCCTTGTTTTCCTCTCGAGTGGCAAGCAAGTCCGTTTCGTGTTTGAGGCGTTTTGCAAGATGCAGCCTGGGATACCATTGCTTCACTTACACGGAAAACAAAAACAAGCTACTAGATTGACTATGTATAGTCGTTTCACATCTTCGCAGCATGCAGTATTGTTTGCGACAGACATTGCTGCGCGTGGATTGGATTTTCCGTCGGTGGACTGGGTCGTTCAGGCAGATGCGCCGGAGGATGCTGAGACGTATATTCACCGGGTAGGTCGGACGGCGCGATACGACAGCCCCGGAAAAGGGCTTTTATTGCTACTCCCTAGCGAAGAGAAAGGCATGCTCGCGGCGCTCGGGAAGAAGGGATTGAAGATTGAAAATATCAAAATCCGGGAAAGCAAGACACAGAGCATCCAAACACAGCTTCAAAACCTCGCGTTCCGGGACCCAGAGATCAAGTACCTTGGGCAGCGTGTAAGTCTGCGTCTGTGTGGTTTGGTCTGGGGTCTGATCAATTGATACGTCCAGGCATGCGTATCGTACGTTCGTTCTGTGTACCTGCACAAGGACAAGTCGATATTTAAGCTCGACGAACTTCCTGTCGAAAAGTTTGCTGAATCGCTTGGGCTTCCGGGTGCGCCAAAGATCAAGTTTTTGAACAGGGAACAAGCGAAGAAGCGGAAGAATGCATCTCGGACCATGGCAGCACTTCAAGCACAGATTGAGTCTGAGGAAGCCAACACATCATCATCCGATGACGATACCAGAGAGAGTTCGTCGGAAAGCGCTGAGGTGTCAGAGGGCAAGGTCCAAGAATCTGTAAAGCAAGACTGCATGTTGGCCATAGCGGAGGGCTCTAAATCTGCCCAGGTTTGTCGCTCTCTGTATACCGCAGTCATGCGCCCGATCTCAACTGTCGCAGAACACAGTGCGAACAAAGTATGACCGAATGTTTGAACGAAAAAACCAAAACATCCTATCCAAGCATTACTCCAAGCTCGTCGACCACGGAGATAGTGGAAATGAAGAGGAAGATTTTATTATACTCAAGCGTGCTGACCACGATCTCGATCTGCCTGCTTCGAACGAACCCGATCCAGATATCGAAAACCTGTCGAAACGAAAACTCAAGTTGTCACGAACGAAACGAATGGCCGCAAAATTCGGCCATTTGGGTCACAAGCTCGTTTTCGATGACGAAGGCAATCCACATGAGGTGTACGAGATGGTCCATCCGAATGAGTTTTACAAGCATGGCACAGAGGCTGTCAAGGAGGCTGGTCGAGCGTTCGCAGAAGGAGAAAAAGGGAAGTTGAAGAGTGTGGATGTTGCGGACAAGCAAGAAGCCAAAGAAAAGAAAAGAGAGAAGAAGCGGAGACGCAAGGAGCGTGAACGTGGAGTGAGTGCAAGTTTTCCTTGGTTTTGTTCAAGACACCACTTGCTTCCCTCTTCCTTAAAGGTCCGTGGGGGAGACGAAGTTCGCGCCAAGATCGGGTCACCAGATGAGGGAGATGATGGTTATGCTACCCCCGATTTTGATCTTCCTTCAGAGGACGAAGATGAGGAAGTGCCTCCGCCAAAGCGAACCAGATCATCCTCGTGGCCAAAATCGGTACTTCCTTGCGATATGGAGGACGAAGAGGAGATGGCACTACGGTTGTTACGAAAGACATGACCTTGGGTGTTATTCCACATTTGTTGGTTGCCTCGAGTGTGTTGGACCCGCTTTACCCCGGCTCTCATGACGAGCAAATTCTGCTAGTCATTGCTGTAAAGTTGCTGTCTTACTGCGGCTCGACTAGTGACGTCCTGTAAACCTTTTTGATCCTGTTCACCCATCGTTGTTGAACTCGTCATGAGCTTTTCTCGCCTTTCGAGTCCTGTTCTCTCGAGAATAAGGACGGTGAGCGGTCCTCGATTTGTGTCGAGCACTGCATCCAAAGTAAGAGCCACTGCTTCACTTTTGGTGACCGACGTTCACCGTCTTAGCAGCCTAGCACTCGATACCTCAAGGCTACACACGACTTTACCGCTGACCCTAAAGCATCTGCTACGTCTCAAACCCTCGCTCTTGGGGAGCAATACGTTCTTGGTGTGTATGCACGACCGCCGTTTGTGCTCTCACATGGCCGTGGAAGCTGGGTGTGGGATACCGAAGACCGAAAGTTCCTCGACTTTAGTGCTGGGATTGCGGTGAATTCACTTGGCCATGCTGATCCTGGCATCGCAAAGGTGGGCCATCACGATTCTTCATTGTCCGTTTTATCTGAAATGATCGAGGTTAGGTCTTGCAAGAACAGGCATCGACACTGCTTCACTGTTCAAACGTGTATCACAACCAATGGGCACCAAAGCTTGCGGAACTGATCGTGACCCTCACCCAGCGAGAAGGTGGTCTTGGCTTTCCTACAGGTTCACCTCCCTCGGCGACCGGTGCCAAAGTCTTCTTTGCCAACTCTGGGACTGAAGCCAATGAGGGCGCATTAAAGATTGCACGCAAGGTTGGAAAGGATCGTTGGGCTGCTGCTACGGGTGGCAAAGCGGATGACCCGTCTTCCACGAAAACGCGAATTGTGTGTTTCCAAAATTCGTTCCACGGTCGCAGTATGGGTGCACTAAGTGTCACGTCGACGGAAAAATACCAAGTGCCATTCAGGCCATTGATACCCAACGTCGATGTGGGAGTGTTGAACGACCACGAGGGTCTCACCAAGCTGATCAGCAATGACACTTGTGTGGTCATCGTAGAGCCCGTGCAAGGCGAGGGCGGTGTCACTGCCGCAGACGAAGCTTGGTTGAGGGCACTACGGAAACGCTGCGACGACACTGGAGCTGTGTTGATCTATGATGAGATACAGGTTGGGTGGTGTACTATCACGCGCGAACACCTCTGATTCTCTTTACAGTGTGGGCTATTCAGGACTGGATCATTATGGGCGCACTCTGTCCTTCCGTCGGACTGCCACCCCGATATTATTACCATGGCCAAGCCTTTGGGGAATGGATATCCCATCGGTGCTGTGCTGCTACGTGACTCGATTTCCCGCACAATGACGGCAGGTAAGATGCAGAAATGTTAAGTTGTACCCAAAGTGACTCTTCGGCTCTTCTAGGTACTCATGGAACAACCTTTGGTGGATCGCCTTTGGCTTGTGCCGTTGGTCATCACGTGTTGACGCGACTGAGTGACCCCACATTTACCGCTCACGTCAGGGAGATCGGCGCTTACCTTGATAGCCGGTTGGAGTGTTTAACGCAGTGGTTCCCGGACCTTATCCAGGACAAGATCCGTGGACGGGGGCTCCTCCGGGGAATTGGGTTTAAAAACGAGGCCCACCCTGCACAGATCGTGCAGCTAGCCCGGGAGCGTGGCGTACTCGTGTTGACGGCGGGGAAAGACGCTGTGCGGTTGGCTCCATCGCTAAATACGGGCGAGAGCGAGGTGGAGACGGCCTTGGATGTGCTGGAGGGGTGCTTGACAGTTGTACGGGGCACGTGACAAAAGTAGACATGTGACCCTCCTTTGAGGGGTTACACAATTGTAGAGTAGGAGAGGAGGAATGAGGATGCCGTGTGATTCTGCTGTCGGTCGGCACGTTTCTTGGGTTATTTAAATGACTCGCAGTCCCAGCGCTGCTGTTTCACTTTTACATCTCACAGACACCTTAGAATTACAGGACTTGTCACTTGCTAACAATTCCAACAACGACCCAGAGATGCCCATAGTACGCGCACACAGCCAGGAATCTATCCTGGAGGACATGTCTGGCAAGACACAAGGTAGGCGTCTTCTCGTGCTGAGCAGTGGGCGTTGATCCTATCCAGCACTACATTCCCATATCTCATCGCTGATCGTGCGCATCTGCACATGAGGACTCCATTTGTTGCATTTTCCTTTCCTCCTAGTCGACTGTATTCATTGATCGTGTTACAGGCTTGAAGCGGAAACTCCTCAAACTTGGTGTATCTTTCTTTCTATTCGGACTTATGAATAACGGTGAGCACCTCCTTGCGTCTCTCATCGGAAGTTGGAGTGACATCCCGGGTTAAGTTTTATATGTAATCATTCTGTCGGCCGCACTCGATTTGGTGCCCCCATCCACTCCCAAGGGCATCATCGCTTTCTGCAACATATTCCCGGCTCTGATGGCGAAGCTTGGCTGGCCGTATTTCCTCAAAGGCAAGATACGCTACACTCGACGGATCGTGGGATGCGCGCTGTTGAGCTTCATTGGCATGCTGGTGCGTGTAATATGCCTTTGGCGGTGTTGCCACTCATCGCCCCTAGGTCGTGGCTCTATACGAGAGTCTGTATGCCAGGCTGGTGGGCATCTCTCTCGCCTCGTTCTCTTCCGGTAACATCAATCCCTAACACCATCATACGCAACCTCACCTTTCGTAGGTCTTGGCGAATTAACGTTCCTACAACTCTCAACTGCCTATAATCTTTCTGTTGGAGGCCAGAGCGTGGGGTGAGTCTATGTGTGAATACAATGAACCACTCATTCAACAAGTCTCTAGTTACTTTGCGTCTGGTACCGGTGCTGCTGGCCTTGTTGGAGCCTTCCTGTGGTGGGAAGTCAGGGGACTCGGTGTTCGTTTGGGCGTAGGCGTCTCCTCGGTGAGCAAACTATGGTTGTGCACGACAGCCATCCCAATCTCCCACTTGCTTGTCAGATACTGCCTTTTGTCTTGCCTTTGGCGTATTTCCTATTGCTCCCACGTCCAGCTGCATTCATGGACTCACCCTCCCCTGGATCTTACATTCCTTTACCCGAAGAGGATCCTGATATTGCTGCAGCCGAGGTTGCCGAAGGAGACACCCTTCTCGGTCAGCCACCTAAAGTACCTGTATTCTTGACGGCTGGAGACAAGTGGCGCTTGGTGAAGCCAATGATATACAAGTACATGCTTCCGCTCTGTAAGTGTTTCCCCCGACATGACGACAAGTCTTGACTATACGTCGCACAGTCTTGGTGTATACCGTGAGTACTCTCGTTAAAACTCTCGAAATCTACGCAGTTGACGGTCGTTTGTAGTTTGAGTATACGATTAATCAAGTGAGTTGTTCAATTCCCACCTTCGGCCCCCTAAACGTTTCAATTGCAGGGCGTAGCACCCACTCTATTATACCCGGTGCCGTCACCAGAACGTGACGGTTTCCTGAGCAAGATTATCCATTCTATTAGGGATTACTACCCACTATGGCAGGTATGGACCGCCCACTTGTTTCCTCACTCCGTGCCTTACCCGCGACGCGTTTGCTGCGTTTCCCCATATGCAGCTTGTATATCAGTCTACGGTCTTCGTATCGCGCTCTTCGATCTCGCTTGGCATCTCGCCTCTTCCAGCCAAGCTCCTCTCTCTTCCTGCATTTGTGCAGTTCCTGATCCTCGTGACTCTGATATACGAATCAGCCGTCGGCATCTTTTCGGAGGATCATCCCGCGAGCAGTATCATTTTTGTCTTTCTCCTCATTAGTATCGAGGGGATATGTGGTGGACTCGCATAGTCAGTGTCTACTGTTAGGTGTGCTTGCTGCAGGGACGCCGGGCTGATGGTTGGGTTTCTAGCGTGAATGTGTTCTACCGAATCAACCAGGAGCGTCCAGATCCCTCCACAGTGGTCGATATGGAACGATCGAGGCAAGAACTCGAGTTCAAGATCGGCTCGTTGGGTTTTTCGGACTCGTCCGGCATCCTACTTGCATCGCTGCTCGCTGTGCCAACAGAAGTAGAGCTTTGCAGAGCACAGACCGCGAGAATGAAGATGCTCTGCAAGGGATTGTAGGTACGAGCGACGCCTGCGTGCACGCGCAGTCTGTCGGCTCGACCCTTGGGGGGAACCCTGCACGCATTTGAGTTCTAGGCAAGTGTTCCGTATGCATCTGGTGTTACTCTGCCGGATGTTCCCTAGGACACATGGCTCTAGACTGCATTGCGCGTAGACGATGGGACCTGTCTGGTGTTGCTAGAGCTATTGAAAGTGATGTTGCGGTTGTCATAGAAGATAGGAAGCGTATGACAGTGCCATTTTAATATTTCGAATATATATACACATGGGGTCCTCGCACATCGAATGAGTGCGTCATAACATCCAACTGAACAAGACGAGTGCACGATTGAACAGCAATAGTACAGCCAAGATGCGAATTGATGAACATGAACGACGGGAAATTCGTTGGAAAGTAGGGTCATAATACAACATAAAACACTTGATCATATCAGGGCGTGGGTCTGGGCGAGCCTACGTACACGCCAAACGATTGCCAGGTCTCCTGGAGGTGAAGTTGTTGCTGTTGTTGAAAAGGTTCCTCGGCTATACGTTCTCCTGCTCCAGTATGGGCGTCCTGATCGTACTGTGCATATTGGCCGAGTGGCTGGGTTGGATGCGCTACGGCACCCACATATGTTTGAGAAACCTCGTCCCAATGACGTACTTCACCAGACGGATTCTGGTAGTGTGTCATGAAAATCGTGTGCGGTGACGGAGTCGTGGCGGTATAGGGACGCGAAATGTTTTCGGTGGGATAATAGTGTTGTTGGGTCTCGTAATAACGCTGCGCTGGATCTCGCATCTGATGCTGCTGGTACGCAGGCAATCCATATTGGTCGTAGCGAGGATTGGGGTATTCATATTCTTGGGACGAGCTCGGGGTGGGAGCGGATTGGATGACCTCGAGCTCGTAATGACGATAACGGTGGGTTGGCGGATGAGGATGAGATGGAGTCTGGGATGATGTAGGGTACTGAGCATCCACTTGATTCGAGCCATAAACGGACGACACCACAGTATCTGTGTGCGGAGCGTTTGACCGGAAATCAGATGGGGGTATAAACAGTGGATGGAGCCGGTTATGTTCGGTTTGTTGTGCCTGATATTGTGGACGACTTGTCACTTCTACGTCCATATGTGTGTCTGCGTCAGTATAGTATTCGTCCCGCTGGGCATTCGTCAGTTGTGTATTGAGATCACCCTCAAAGTTGGTCCAGTGATCACGAAGTATCGGGTGCAGGGCCGTAAAATTAGTGACAGGTAGGTTGACGGAAGTAACAGGTGCTGATTGTTGACTTGAATCCCCAGGCGAGTTGCGCGCACTAGAGTCAGCGCTGTGAGACGCAGATGCGGCCGAGGGAGAAGATGCTTTAGTAGCCACTGTATTAATTCGGCCACTAAAAATGGATAACTCGTCTTTCGCCTTTGGCTCCACTGAAGCTGAGAAGATGTCCTTGTTACGAGCAACAGAGGGCCTCGCCGTGCTATACGATTTCTCAGCTTTTTGGAGAAGCCGTTCCAGAATGGGCTTTGTGACGAATGTCATCAATGCATGTACGTGAGTACGGTGATTGGACACACCAAGAATTTCACCGCACGACCACCGCATGTCGAGGCCTCCCTAAAAAGATCCACCGCCTAAAGATACTCAGTGAGATGAAATGTGCTGGAATATCCCTGAACTAACTCTACGTAATTCTGTCAAAGCAGCTCCAGTAGTCTTGGACCGTATTCCGGCACCAGATGCGTGTGTTACAATGGACGCCAACATCACCTGATGATGACACCATTAGCTATTCGTCAATTATTGCCCTTCTCCAGTGAAATGTACCAACCGTGCTTGAAAAGGCGTGCGTCCACAACACCCAAAAACGAGCAATTTGCGCTGGGAAGAGATCGAATTGAATGCGCAAGTTGGAGAGTATCTCACAAGCACTACGGTAGCCGGCCAAAAATGACGGAGCGAATTGGCTCTGCATCGGATCGCTAGGGTTATTCGACACGGCCTCCGCAAAAAAGCATCGATGAATGTATACAAGAACTAGAATATTTAAGTGCGCGTGAAGGAACAAGTGGACAATGACTAACTGTAATTCCGATAGTTCAAAGGCATATAGTGCTTCATCGCTTCTGCAAGCCCAGCGCTCGCAAGAGAGGGTCGTTGCGCATACTTTGGGAGCTCCACATCCCGCACTTTGCGATCTAACTCAATGATCGTGGAGTATTTAGGTACTTTTGCAGTTTGTAGGTTCTGAATGACAGTAGAGACACACTCTAGCCCGAACCGCGCTTTCCATGCAGGGACTAACGGGACCAATAGCTCAAGCAAGCTGTCAAACGCGAAGGCTTAGCCACTCACAACTAGGAAGGATGGAACCGTCGTCATCAATCGTAGGGTCCGGATCGTTGGGGAGCTCACAGTCAACGAATGGGAGATAAAACGTGGCTAAACGGCCGGTTGCGAGGCACTGGGGAAAACTCAGTCTACAGATCAGAGCGGGGGCCAAGCGTGACGCACTAGCCACCCATCCGTGATGAACAGCTCCCAGAACAAAGCACGACGCTTCTGAACTTCTGAGTTCGACAATTGCCAGCGAGCACAATCACGATCTGTACTAATATAAGCTCAGGAGACCGTTGATGAACAGAGGGACCCACGAAGCCCAATCTACACATTTTTAGTCTAGCATGAGAAAACTAATTCGAATGGTGTGATGGAGGGATTACTCACACTCTGTGCTAGTTTCGTCGCAAGCCCGAATGTACCCCAGGTGCATTCGATACTCTGTTCGCCGCTGAGCAATCCTTGATAGATAGCTAGTAAGGCCAGGGCCTGGACAGTGGATACGGACGGCGGTCGATCCAACACCGGTTCTAAGTTCAATGCTGCTCGCGTCAAATAGTAGTACATGTTGGCTTCCTCGTTATCGGGTGCAGGCGGTAGCGAATTATCGACAAGGGCGCCAAAGCAAAAGACGACAAAGAGCAATGCTAGCTCATGGGATGTCTTTCCTTGTGTTTCCGTCGAGCCACCAGACAGACTTGCTTGTCCGGTCGAAGGTGCTACAGAACCGGGAATGAGGAGGTCAAAGGCTTCAGTATACCAGAGAGGGAGACACTCTTCCAGAACCTGCTTTTTGGTGATTGCACCAAAAAACCAGGGTGCCTGGGACAAATAAAGCTCGCATAGCTGACGCGCCCGCTGCCACGGAGGCAAGTGATTTTGTACGAGGTAATTGAGATCGACAGCGTCAGTAAAAACAGGGGAAAGAGGAAATGTGTTAGCTAGATGCTTGACAGGACGTGAAAGATCGTTCAAGGTCGGATACCTGTTTGAAGGAAACGTGGCCGGGGTTGGAGATTCTGTTGTTTCACCCTTGCAACAAAATAGCTGAGTGCACAGGCAGCACAGACACTCGCCAACTTACGATCAGCAAGCTCTTCATAACTGCACTTCAATAGTCAAACGCAACATATCAAGGAATATCACACACCTCGGAACCGGCGGATCGACCATAAAAGGTTGCGGCGCCATCGTCCCGCAAGGCCAGGGTTCCAAAAGCTTCTATATATTGGGAGTCGTCATCCACGGAATCTGTGGGTTTCTGGATCTTGTCTTCGTCGACAGCAACGTGTAGATCGATAATTGACTTGATCTGAAGAAGATCTCTGCGCAACAAAGGGTGGGCTTCGTTTGCTGCCAGGCTTGACTGTAGAACTGCAAGGGCGTCTTCGAGCTGTCGGATGCGGTCACTCATGAGCAATATCTTGTCGTGCAATTTTTCAGTGTCTGCAAGTACGAAGCTAGGGAAAGCACTATCGAAATAGACAAATAGGACACCAGAACTTTACATACCGGGTACCTTGTCCAGTCGTCAGTTTGCCTAGTAGGGCGTCAAATAAGAGTAATTGATGAATGTGTATGCATACCATTGGGACATATTGCCGAGCATCCACGTCGTTTACAAGACGAACAAGGGACAGTCTTGTCGCACTTTAGTTTGAGTCTGGTTTGATACGGTCAGTTTGAGAGCGTCGACACGATGAACACCGAGAGCAGACCGTCGGCACTCAGCGCAAGACATGACACCCCGATTCCGCTTCTGCTCCTTGTCCATCGCCTTCTGAGCTTCCCTGCTTTCCTGGCGAGCATTTAATTTGGGCGCCTGTGGCATTCGTGCGAGATGTTATACAAGGTGGGGGTTCGGGGAGATGGAGGGGGAAAGAATAACAAGACTTGTCATCTTTGACTTTCCAAAGTTGGATAGCGCGACTCAATGCAGCTAAATAGACTCCTATCAAGGACATGCTAGTAAATAAGAAAAAGATCCTGGCCCTACGAACCCAATCCAAACCAGCTGGTGAGCCCTGCAGTCACGGTACGTTCCACCCCAGACACCTTTCTACTGGCTTCGACTTCGCAGCCCTCATCGCTTGGTTCTCCATCTTCTTCAAAGCTTCTCCCCGGTTGTCGCACCCGCTGTTCCGAATCAGAAGAGGAACGCGAAGCAGCTTCATAGGGGCCAGAGGCTGCGCGAACAACTTTTGCCTGTGACTCTGCTTTAGGCGGCCGTCTGCGGTCACGTGTAGGCTGGGAGGAATCCAGGTGTATCTGTGAGCCAGCAGGAGTCTGCCAGGCTTTATCAGTGGCAGAAACAGAGGCAGCCGCGCCCTGCGTTAAAAGTGCAGCACCCGACGCGAGCAGACCGGGTCCGTAAGAGCGCCAGAGACCCGCGACAAGTTGGGCTGGACCGGACACTGGGTCACCCAGGGACGGTGGAGCTGATGAATACTGAGCGTGTTGTTGCTGGCCAAGGGCACCGGTAAACTGATCCCATAACGCACGTAGGCGTTCCTGTACGAATGCGTATAATCTTGCCTTGAAGGAGGCGAGAGTGGCATCGATCTGTGATTCATGCGAGTGGAGGAAAGGCTGGAGATAATTGATGTAGATATACGACGATCCACGGGTTTGCGGAAGCACAAGGTAGAGTAGAAAGAGCGTTTTCATCAGATGGTACATTGGGATCCTAAGACGTCCATCCGTTTAGTGGACGCGCGGCCGCAAGGCAGATGGACTTGCCACGACACCAGCCATTCAGCAACGTATTCGAATCCAACAATGCAGCCAAGCACGGACCAGTACATCAGCCATCGCTCAAGGTCCTCCTCAGACGCCGGTCGCTGTGAAAGTGTTTTGTAGGATGCGTAACCGGGGTAAAGGAATGTGACCACTGAGCTAGTAGGACTCATCAGCAAAAGGGACAGGGTAAACCAGAACAATACCTGATAATGTACAAGGTCAAGTAGAGAAGCATAGCGTAGATGTCTGGTGTAGGAACTCTTGGGCGACTTTACCACGATCCGTGACTGCTAAGAGTGTTTAGTCAGCGTACTTGCGTGATCACGGGACCAAAAACGCGCTCATTAACACCGCGTCTTGACGCGACCGTGTCTCCCCCGTCCACAACATGCCACGCAAAAAGGCACGTTTGACTCACAAGAAAAAATCACCGAGGAAGGCAGATATTCAGGCTCCTGGTGGACTCAGCCAAAAGGAATTCGCTGCACTCACTCATGACTATGGGTCATTTGAAGGTGAGCCGCTTCAAGTTAGAAGTGACATAATGAACTCTAACCCAATGGTTAGTTGAAAACTTGCAGCACGAGCCACAAAAGTTTCTTTTAGGTGATATGTATGTCAAGTCAGTGTTGAATTTCCATTTTATTTGGCTACATGAGTTTCAGGGCCTACATCCAATACCAAGAACCAGAGGACTGTGATCCGAATGCGACTGACGCCTATTGGATTGGCGAAATTAAGGAGATCCGGGCAAATAGTGCTGACGACGTGAGAATCCCTTTTTCTATAGGTTTCGTTAACGGTCTCTGAACCTTGCAGGTATGGGTTCGCGTCCAGTGGTTCTGGTCGCCGCAAGAGGTGGCAGAGGTTATTGGGTCATTGTAAGTTTGAGCCTTGCCCATTCACGTTGATGTTCAGGCTCGGTTGAAGCGACCACACCATTTGCGGTAAATACGAGAAGCTGGAATCTGACAATTGTGACATCATCTCCGTACACACTGTTATTGGTAAGCGTACATCATCTACTCATTGTCGTGTAATACACTTTATTGTTCATAAGATCATGTGGAGGTCAAGCCATTTGACGAGACGAGCATCTACCAGGTCTTCATCGAGGACGATGAATGGTTTGCGAGGTACAAGTTTTTGTACGATGCAAAAAGGATCACTGTAAGTTCTCCGTCTCTCCTTCGCACCCATGGCTAATGATACCTCTAGCCAAAGGTAATTCATACCGCATGCGCTATATGCAAAAAACCGTATACCCCAGGGCAGGTCAAGATCCACCACTTCTGTCCTCGCCCAAGCTGTCGCAAATTTTACCACCAATCATGCTTGATCAAGGGTGGTTACATTAAAACGGACGACCGCCGCAGGTTCCTGGAAACCTGGCCAGATATTGACAGGACCTGTGCTGTAGATGACATCTTGGACTTTTGTCCCCCATCCAAGAGACTGAAAAGGGATGGTCACAAATCTAGGGAAGACAGTCTGTGTGGAAAGGATCTGCTTTCCAACATTCCACCCAAGCTAATTACCATTGCTGAACAGCAAATTATCAGAGGGTACCAAGGAGGTGGGATTGTTGGAAACATTACCTCTGTCACTGCTGCCAGGAGTCTCATTTACAGGACACTTGCTGCAAATGGTGTCATCCCAGATGATTGGGAGACAAGGGTCAATGTTTCTGCTGAATATCCTGATGAGCTTCCTCCCTGCTTCTGCCCATCTTGCTATAGTCCCATCTAATCTTTTGGCATATATCCATTTTACCACACACACCTGCATTATATTCATCCATTCTAATTACCCACAATTGTTTCATCCTGTACATCACTCAAGATTCATCCAGATGGATATGGTTTATTCGCTGACGAGTACGAGACCCAAATTAGAACGGGCCTTGCTAGAAAGCCGTAAGATAATAGAAACGTGATCAGATGTGCCGTTGGTGCCTTTCCTTCCTTCCGTAAAAATGTGACTGACACAAAAACTAGTTGTACAACGAGCCAAGACTCGGAAACGTGCAAGGGAATTATCCAGTAGGTATAAATCAGACCTCGAACCCATGATTGATGCAATTCGGACAACCAGCCTGCGCAGAGATCAGGAGAACACAAGTGAAAAGTCAATTATCATCGCTATCGCTTGCTCTGTTTGCCCGGACAATCGTCGTCCTTGTGACAGAACTTGAGGAGCGGTCGTCGTCCTTGCGTTTGCGTTTACGCTCTGTTTCGCGTGTGTTGAGTCGTACACCCCATCGGGCAAGTTGCTATCGAGTGGCAGGTGAGCACGTGTACAACACAATGTCGAGACCGTGGCATATCACCTTTGTCAGTTCTGTGGACGGCTGTAGGCCAGGAAACTCCTTTGTCGAGTATATCCTGAACGGTCCACCGAAACACTCGGCTTGAATGGGTAGATCACCGTGACCCGACGTGCGCGAGAATATGTCAAAACAGCGGTACCGTAAAAAGAACTGACCCTCTATCTTGACCGCCAGGTCCTTGAGTAAGGTGGTGAGCCGACATGCGCAACCAGGGTCGAGGAAACGCACGACTGACTGCAAAGGGAAAGACCAGAACTTTACGACCCTGGTATTCGATGCTCGCGAGCTGAATAAAGGTTGCACCGGAAAGCGCAGTAGTGCAATTCATATCTTCTGTGATAGGCTGGTCCCAAAAGTATGTAATCACACGTTGACTTGGGGTTGGCGATTGCTGTGTCGTTTGAGAGACAGCGGACCGGTTGGGTAGCGTGAGGGGGGGCAACTGTATGGATGCCATGTCTGAGTGGTGGTAGAGGGGCCCGCGTGGTGGTTCGAGCGGTCGTGAGTGTGAAACATGCAACTGTGGCTGGTCTCGACCATGTTCCGAAGCAGATGGGTCGCGCGCTGCGCTGGGCACAGGGAAAAGATCGACATTGCACAAGAGTCCAAGGGTATTCACCTCGCTTCCGGAGGATGAGCGCCCCTTATTTCATGAAAGGCGATGGGCAAGACGGGCGCCAACTCACGAGTAGTCCTGAATTTCTCTTTCGTACTGTGCATCCGTGCCCTGGTTGAATACTTGGTATAACCTGAGCAGGACGACGGGTGGTGGATCGAGTGGGCGTCGATCCACCCTCGCATACCTAACATGCAGCAAAAGTTGGTGATGGTGAGCACGAGAATGGTGGAGAAGGGCATTACTTTCGACCCAGGTCGGCTTTTTGAATTTCGGTTAAATCTGCGCGAATGGTCTCGCCCGCGAACGAACCAGAGACGAAACGGATAGGGAGGTTTATCGACGAGTTGGTTGTCCGACGGGGCGTGTCCATGAATGCATCCATGGCGGGTCGGTGGGTGGAGGGGGTGCGCAGATCAAGCCTGTTAGAGAAGGGACGATCACGTCGTGTTTACGGTGCGCTGGTTAACGGATATGGCACGACGAGGAGCGTTGTCAAAGTTGGAGGAGGAGATCAGAGCGCGTTCTAAATAGAGACGCATGGCTTCGTGTACTGAACTCAGGTACGCTGGATTCTACTCGTTGCTCACTCGCCGTGCGTGGAGGGGCAGGAGACGGTGGTCTGACCGATGCTCGCCTTCATTTGCCTTTTGTTTTTCCAGCGACTCGGTTTCAAACCCATCCAGTTCCCCGGAACACGGCGCGATGGCGGTGATAGTTCGCAAGCAGGCAATCTCAGCGCGCCTCGTGCCAGCGAGTGAAAAAGAGTCCTAATGAATGTCTATGTAGCGAGAGGCTCATCAAGTTCGTAGTACGCTCTCCGTAATACATTAAACCACCGGGTGGTCGGGCGATGCTAGTGGCGGAAAAAACGTCCAGCGAAGAGGCAAGTGTCCGGCGTGGAAAATAGCGGGGGGAAAAGGTAGTCGCAAGGAAAGTACAAGTAGTCGTGGATAGCCTATAGAATGCAATTGATATGAATGGGAGATGTCTAACTACAGATTCTGGCATAGCGTGCAGTTCACTTTGATCTTTTCTCGGAATGCAGCGGCTGAACGGGCAAGAATGAGGTGCGATACCATCATCTGGGGGCGAGACTTACGGAGTGCGATGAGGGCCGTGAAAAAGAGTATGGCGGCCACATAAATGAAACCGTATTTGATGATCTACAGCACGGTCAGAAAGCAAGCCACTTCAGACACAATTCCCTTACTATTCGGCGACGTTGCTTTCTTTGCTTGAGAGAGTACAACGGGGCGCGAATCTGTTTCGACGGTCGCAACCAAACTGACATGCACGTTAGCAGTAATCATTCAGAAAGGAAATAGTCTTACACAGTATCATTGCGTGCATGCGGTCAATGTATGGTATGAGCATCGGCGGGGTCAACATGAAGAGCAAAAAGTGGCCAATCAACAGGTCAGAGCTCCACAAGGACAACTCGATGATCTTGACAACAAATTCACGAGCGGGTTGGGACATGACGTGGGCACCGAGGCCGCGGCCATACCACCGACCCGTCCACCATGCACGGTTGGTCTCGTCATGTTTAAACTCGCGAGATAAAAATACCGCAATCAAGATCTTGTGGATAGCGCGTTGGATGGCAATGACCGCAATGATACCAAGAACCGCATGTGACCCGTTCCAGGTTTCCAAGAACCACTGCAAAAGAGGTCAGTCTTGAATATCGTACTCAAGCATCGCAGCACGAACAAAGAATTCAAAGAATCCAATCATCCCTAAAACACCGAGGGCGTGTGCGATGGAAGCCATGAGCGATCCAAACCTAGGGAATGTCGGATCCATCATGGGTCCCAGGAACAACGATATAAAGAACAGCGAAAGGAGCACCGCCGCATTCCAAACAATTGGACCGAGGGAGACAACAGCGATACGGATCAATGGACTCGGAGGTAACTTTCCAGTAGTGTCGGGGAACGCCTTCACAAACATGTATGCGATAATGAACAGAATGGCCATCACAACTGGGAAGATAACCTCGGAGAAGATTACAGCCCGCCACTTAGCACGAGGAACATCGCCCGAAAGTTTTTCAGAAGGGAGTCCGAGTCTCTTCTTCTTGTACCCAGTGATCATTGTCCGCGATAGCCGACAATAGCCGATCCATGAGTTGTTGTGTGAACGCGAGTTTCCACGTGACATCCACCGCAAGAATTCACTAAAGAACAGGTGAACAGCGTTCATCAAGGTACACAAATCGACATACCGATAATCGATGATGAAGTCAGAAAGCACAAACTGATGTGGATTGAACATGAAGGGTGCGACGCAAAGTGCAAGAATAGAGATCCAGAAGTAGATGAGATAAGCTGTCCACCACGCCATCGTGACATAGAGGAGCATGATCAATGTCCTCATCCCGAGGTATATGCTCGGGCCAGCAAAGCGTGAGAATAAGATGCTAAAGGATAGTCGGGTCGTAGCAAAGCCTCGTCCAGTAGCAATATACCGAGCGCCACCGAATGTAAGGTTGCTGATAATGGAATGCGTGTAGATCTGTGTCGAAAAGACCTCAAAGACCGGTGAGAAAGACAGGAACTGCTTCCCAAGTCGGATGATCGCTCGTCCAGTACCACGTTCGACCAGCTCTAGAACAGAATTGAGACATTTGTTACCATCACAGATACGGACCAAATACCTTGGATGAAGAGCGGCAAGAACGCGATCATAAACACCAAGAAGATACTAATGATGCAGCGTTGAATCCATTGGAAAACGGGGGTGAGATTGTAGCAACCTGGGAGTGCAGTTCCTCCCGTTGTGTACTGGCAGACTTGAACCGAAGAGTTGAGAGTACCCAAGAACACCACTGGTACCATTATTAGCGCACACACCAAGAGGATCAGCTCAGTGAAACTTACTTGTCACAACAAAACATTGGACAGCGAGAATGACGAGCATGTTATTTATGTGGAAACCAGGGTGGCCATAGTAGAAAGTCAAGAACCGGTCGACGGGAAGTTGGGTCCCCAGGTAATAATACTCCCGACTGAGCATTTGTTCCCCCATTCCTGTTCCAATCTTTGTCTGGAAGTTCAAGATAGTGCCAAAGCCGAGATCACGACCCTTGCCACACTGGTAGTATTCTGTATGTTTGATACGGCCGCCACGACCCACAGCATTCATTCCAGCAAAGATATCCTCGTTCAAGTGGAGTCCTTTCTGTGCCTTGGAAACGCCACCCCGAGTGTTCATGTAGAGTCCATTTAGGAAATCAGGGTGACCATAGTGAAGCTTCCCGCCGATCCACGCCCACGAACGAGCAGAGAGGGTTCCGAAAGTCTGTTCTTTGCCAGCAGCGATGTCTCCAAGGATACCAATGTTCTCCGAGAAGATATACTCGCGAGCACCGACAATTGCAACCGGAGGCTTCTTGAATTCCTTGTGGCCATATTGAGCGTAGGGGCTCTGAGAGGACACTGAATATTCCTCAAATTCGCCAAGGACATTACGGATCTTGAGACACTCCTCGAGATAGTTGTCCTGATTGGCATCAATGAGCTGAAGATATTCGCCACGATAGAAGATAATCGCGTGATTCTGGTTGTCCGATTTTCCGTCACCAAGAATAGGATTGCCAGGTAATTCGATACGGAACTTTGGCCGACGGCGATTAGTCTCGGGAATGAACTCAGAGTGACCATCAATGAGGGCCGAAAAGAGGCGAGGATCGCCTCCCTCCTTGCGTGGTGGCTCTTCATCCAGGTAAGCAATCTGGAGATCCGGGTATGCGCGTAAAAGGAACTCGGCGTTCTCGTGTTCTTCCTTGTTGAATTTGGAATAGCGCTGCATCGAGACAACGAACTTGAACTTGCGGCGAGCCATTCGTTCCAATTCACGCTCCAGTTTGTCAGTATTTCCACCAAACATCTGGACGACCTCGGGATTTTCGACACGGTAGAGAAGCTTGATCGCCTTGGCGTAATTCATCATCCCAGACACGGTACGGTATAGGGTTTGCGCACGCAGTGATGCCCAGATTCGCGTGCGAAGCGTGAACTCTGGAGCAGCACTCTTGAACCCAATGCAATAAAAGGGGAGGTCATCCATCTTGGACTGGCCTTTTTCGTCGGTACCAAAGGGGGCGGTGTTGTTGAACGTCGCCGACTCCTCAGCGAGAATCTTGGTGTCCTTGACAAAGTTGTCCCATTCGACAGGATGGAGCTGCTTTAGGTATTCGAGAAGCGTAACACGGGCATGCTGGTCTTCCTCGCGGATGATCTCCCTAAGGGATAGGAGAATCTGAACGACATATTAGTAAACTTGATGAGCCATTGCTCGCACAACATACCTTCTCGTTATAGTGGGGTGTGAGGACTGTGAACGTGGGCATAGCATTGACCGGTATAGGCTCAGGAAGATCTATAGTCAAAGATCGAGCAAAGAAAGATATCCGACGCTCAGCTTCGCTACCAGTCGGAAAAAATTCTCCCTTGTATCCCTTGTCGCTCTGAGAAATAAAGAACGGCGGCGCCCGTAAACTGCGTTTCCCGTCTTGGCCGGTGTCGACCTGATGATACAATAGTTTTTGCACGTGTTCGATGGACAGCAAATGTTCTCGGTACATTGAGATGATGATAGCGTTCCATATTTGCGAGACGAGCACCTGTTTAGTGTGAATACAGTGCGCTGGGGATATTGGAGGCCATACCTTTGGCTTGTACTTTATCTCCATTTCCTGTGTGGAAAGTAATTTGGCATAAATCCGCTTGGGTAATCGGGTGTATATGTCCTTCCATGGGGTCCAAATCGAAAGTCCAATCATGAACGACCGCGTGATACTGAAGACCGTATTCCAGATGATGTACCAGAGGAAGGTATCCAAAAAGAAGAGCACCAAATCCATGATATACATGATGGTCAGTGTGAATGCCGCTTGATTTGAACACAGGTATGGCCCAAAATACTTGTCGCTGCAGCCTTGGATCTTCATGTTTACCATCACTGCAATCGGATCACGAAACGAAAGCGTGAGGAAAAAGTATGATTCTGTGGCCTTGCAACCGAATATGAGGGCCCATAATGCGACTGAAGCGACTCTTGCCTGGGGGGGTAAGGGTGGGTATGATGCGGTAAAGGTTTGGTTGGCGAGATACTTTCTCGATTTTCCGGCCACCCTGTCACCAAACATACGGCCGGATGGCATGGTGGCAAACAAGAGCGTCGCGACAACGGAGATGAAGAACTGCACGATACCAAGAATGAGCGCGAGGGACCCAGCGTTACCACCAGAGCTAAACTCTGCGATGGCGATGTAGACCGTTGGTCCGGCGGTCAACGCTAGCGTGATGATCAAAAATAACAGTCGACGGGAAAGATGTGAGGTATTGTTCCAGGTGGTAGGGATATATGAGAATTCTGCGAGTGTGGCAGCAATCATGATGAGAGTGGCCACAGCGCCACCTAGGGCGGTCACGGACCATGCAAGGGCAGAAGAATTAACGACAGTGTTATCCGATTTACTGATCTGATAGACCTTGGGAGAGTTGTACGCGGTGTAAAACCAGTACAGGGAAACGTGAATGACCCAGATCCGATTGAAGTTGACGAGTAGATGGCCGAATGAACGTTTTTCATAATAAGTCTTGAAGAACGCTCTATTCCAGTCGATACGATCAAACTTCATATACCGATGCGATGGGGGCAAGTCGATCAACCTCGTCTGAAAACGGTTCAGGTGAGCACGGTGAGACACGTTTGGAAAAGGGACGTACCTTGTCTGTGAGCATGATGCGGGCGATGCCTTCTGGGTACCAAAAGAGTTGGTTGACATCGTCATACCCGATAATGTCGGCATGATCTCTTTCTTTGCGTACGAATCTGCCGTCGACCACTTCGTAGCCTTGGTCACGGATGAAACGATAGAGAGGTTTCACGACTGCACGAAGATAGAGTCCCTCGGGAACGGGGTCGACACGACTCTGACATTCGGGCGAGCGGTAGTAGTCGTCTGCACACTTGAAGATGAAGCAGAGACACTCTGGGATGAAGCGAACTTGGGCAGCCTCGCCCCAAAGGAGGAGATAAAGTGCGATTTGGCGGAGACGGTCGTACTGGCTCATGTTGTTCATTGCCTGACGCCAGCGATCCATGGCTGTCTGTAGGGACTTTTCGTTGAGGCTCCGGAGCCTCTTGCGCTTAGTCGAGCGAAGACCGGGGTTTTGCACGTGACCCACGGCGTCGTCGAGGTCGAGTTGGGCGGCGAAATACCATTTCCGGTAATTTGCGTGCTCGCCGCCGATGTAGTCGGCATGGAGGGTCAGCAGCGCCTGGTTGGGGGACATTCTGGACGCACGACTGTCCAAGAGCTGCATGAGGAAATCAAACTAGAAGAGCGTTAGAAAAAAAGAGAAAGAGAAAGAGACAGAGGCAGACCATGTTGCGCATCGAGTCCCGTTGGAAGCCAAATTTTTGTGCGAGGTCAAGGAAAATGTCCTCTATTTCTTCCTTGGATAGTGGTATCTGGCGTTCTGGCGTCCAAGCCGAGTACTGGTCCCTCACACCAGATGGCGGGACGTATTCGACGTATGCTGTCGCACTCGAGTCCGAAGGACCCATCCGGGATTGTCCCAATGACTCTGCAGAAGGTGCATATCCACGCCCATAGAGGTCGACCTCCGAGTCTGTGTCTTGTTGTGCTACAGGGCCACGTGAATAACCAACAGCCAGGCGAGTGCGACTACCCACCGTAGGGGTCGTATGTCCCGTTGTTATCATAGTATCTGTCGGCGTCGTTCAGGCCATTGTTGCTGCTGTCGGATGCGATGGTGTCCCTTCGGCCGTACGAGTCGACATTGTCAGAGTCGTTGTCGCTGTATATGTACCTGCGAGGGAGGGGACCGAATGGATCTGCGTGTTCGATGGACGGTGAGGTAGAATGGGGATACGACATGCTCAAGGACGGCCTCTGAGCTGGCCAACGGTGTCGATGTCGCTGCCACTAACGAGGACGGACGTGGTGGAAGAAGACGCAGAACGGTGTGGTGAGAAGCGAGTCGGTTGGGCGCAGTTCCCACCACGACGAACCAGAACTGAACCGGTTCGGGTCCAGTCCACGCTTGACGCAGACTGCAAGACGACGACAGGACAAGTATCTATGTCTACACCCATCCCCGTACCCACCCCGGACCATCGCACAGACCAGCGTCAGATTGCCGTACACGATTCCGAAACTGGCCAGCGACGAGCGACACCTGTCAATGCCACCGGCGGTGTCTCAACATCGCATACGTCGCAATTCCAACCACGACGACGACGACGAGGACAGCTTTGGTTCCAAACACACCCGTCTCATGTTCGACCTGGCTTGGAGATCAGATCGTGTGCCAAATGAACCTGAGACAACGTACCACGGAGGCAAACGGAGAGAGAATCGGAATCGTGAAATGGGACGGCCTGTGCTTGGTGTCCCGCCCGGGCGTGATCATCATCACCAGCCAGGCCATGAAACCGAGCAGGACCACGAGGTACATCACCTAGGACCGCCACCGTTAGCTGGCAGCTCCACAGTACAAGGTCCAAGAGATATCAGAAATGGTCATCGGAGTGGCTGACCATCAATAGCTCTGACCTCCTCTGCCGCTGATCGTGTACATGCAACATGGCCTGAATCTCCCGCTTGTCATGATGAGCACTGCCCGCCGAAAGGGGTGTCTGTGGACATACCTCACGTCTCTCTGCTTCGATTCGTCGCACCTCTGCAAGGTCTGCCTGATGTCGGTCACGCGTTGAGAGCAAGGTTTCTGCCACCAATGCCCGTGCAGCCCAGTACCGCTCAGTTTTTGTGTGAGGGGCAGCAGTCAACGGTGTCCCTCTCTGTTGGACGTCGTGGGCGTCGTCTCCTGACATTCTCATCCCACCCACTGCCAACTGCATCGTACGCGATACAACATGAGATTCGGTGGGCTGGGGTTTCTTGAGTCTGTTCATGGCGTTACAGTACCTCCGTGCAAGAACAACAACAAGACAATACACTGGAAATAGTACACCTAGATCCCTCCGCTAAATAGCCATGTGTACACCTATATACCAAATTCGCATCGCTAGGCAAACCAGTTCACAGCTTGGCAGTCCCCGCAGCCAGCTTTTTCTGTAGCTTAGCCTGGATCATGGGCGCATCAGCGATACCCGACAGTCCACATGGCACTCATCTACTTACGTTGACAGCATCCATGTACTTGTCTGTGATCACCCAGTGTTCCCGCTTCATATTCTTGCCGTGAATCGCGAGCGCAAGGTCCTTGGTCATGACACCATCGACATCAATGACCTCGACACAGGCTGCCTCCAGGGCCTCACAGAAATGCTTGAGTGGCTCGTTACCATCAAGTTTGGCTCGGTGAAGAAGTCCACGGGTCCACGCAAAGATCGAAGCGACTGGGTTCGTCGACGTTTCGTTGCCCTTTTGGTGTTCGCGATAGTGGCGCGTGACGGTACCGTGCGCGGCCTCACTTTCCACGATCTGGCCATCTGGAGTGATGAGCTCGCTAGTCATCATTCCCAGAGAACCAAAACCCTGCGCGAGGATGTCGGACTGAACATCACCATCGTAATTCTTACACGCCCAGACAAATCCTCCAGACGATTTGATAGCTTGAGCAACCATGTCGTCAATAAGACGGTGTTCATAATAGATGCCGTGCTTCTCGAAATTGGCCTTGTATTCAGCCTCGTAAATGTCCTGGAAGATGTCCTTGAAACGGCCGTCGTATCGCTTCATGATTGTGTTTTTGGTGGACATGAACTAGGCGAGCGAACTGGTACCCGGAAACGTGCGGTACGGAGATGAAAAAGGACGTACGAGCGGCATCTTCTTCAACAAGGCCATCTTGAACGAGGAGTGTGCGAAACCCGTGATGGACTAGAGGACAACCGAAATGAACAGCAGTAAGCCAAACAGTCTAAACTGCCATACCTCATCAGTGTTGTACATGCTCATGGCGACACCCTTGCCCTTGAAGTCATACACATCGAGCGTGGTGGGTGAACTCCCATCGGCCGGGCTGTAGACAAGCTGTAGCTTCCCAGCCCCAGGGACGACGAGGTCGGTTGAACGGTACTTTGAAACGTCAACACGGGAAACCGTATAGCATCAGGAAGGGAACTGACCTGATCACCGAACGCATGGCGACCAATGATGATGGGGTTCACCCAGCCTGGAACGGGCTTGGGAATTCGCGTAAGGATGATGGGTTCACGGAATACAGTTCCACCGAGGATATTACGGATCTAGAACATGCTCAGCATTCCGCTTGAGACAGTTGGCGGGTACACCGACTGTGCCGTTTGGACTCTTCCACATCTCTTTGAGTTTGAATTCCTCGACACGTGCCTCATCAGGCGTGATGGTTGCACATTTGATCCCGACCTTGTATTGCTGTATGGCCTTTGCGGCCTCGACGGTGACGGTATCGTCCGTCTATGTCGTGTTCGGATTTCTGTCGTGATATTCCAAACAACAGACACATACCTCGTCACGGTGCTCTAAGCCGAGGTCAAAGTACTTGATGTCCAGTTGAAGATAAGGAAGTATGAGCTACGAGAATAGACAATGAACCAGCTGCAACACCGTGGACAGAAGAGCAGACCTCTTGCCTTATCTTCTTCCATATAATTCTTGTCATTTCATCTCCATCCAGTTCCACCACTGGCTGTGAAACGACGATCTTGTGCGCATTTTCTACGTGCATGGGCGTCAGCATTCTGCTTGCCTTGTCCCGGCCTCATGGCACGGACATTGCCCTGGTAAGCCGGCCTCTTGCCCAACACCATTGAGGAATGACTGGATGATACCCACGTAATCTCACAGAGGTAGCAAAGCCCCGTGCAAGTGGTCTTGTGTACGCCAGCAACGAGCGTCTCGCCAAAAGGACAGTCCGAGTTTGCATCTTCGAACCTGCAGAAAGCAAATGGGTATCACAGTGAACAATGGTTTCAGGTACCCGAAGTATCCCGCCTTTATAGCGGTCAGCCACGCTCGTCGGCCGTGATGCACCGGGCTTTGGGAAGAGGGGGAACAATGCGGTACGGGCGTGGGACGACCAACAAGAAAAAGTGTAGTGATGCTAAATAATCGTTCTACTAGGATACAGTCAAAGCCTCCTTGATCGCTTGTTCTTGCACGAGCTCAACAATCTTTGTAACCAAGTTGCCCATGACTTCTGTCCTTTCCTTACTCGCAGCGAGCACTTCGTCATGAGACGCAATCTCGATTGGGGGCAGAGGTACAGCTTGGCCAGCGAGCTGTGGTGGACCGAAACATTGTTAGCAACAACACAAGATGGCGATGGGGTTTCGTGTACTTCAGCTTCAACCTCATCCCGGATACTCCGATACTTGTCCGGTATGACGACGATGTTTGTCACGAGGCTAAGTACCATGGCTTCGAGTCCCTCCTCGCGCGCCGCAACGACCTCGGGGATCGTACTCATACCAACGACATGTGCGCCAGCGTTCCTCAGGAACCGCCCTTCGGCGGGAGTCTCGTATGCTGGGCCAGAAACCCAGGCATAAGTCCCTTCTGCCAATGCGTCACGATGTAGGTGAAGCTTGTGCGCAGCGAGAAATGCGAGCTTTCGTAGTCTCACAGAGTATGCGTCTCCAAGAGGATAAAAGCGAGGGTATTCTGGGGAAGCGAGCGGTCCAAAGGTTGGGTTCATGCCCGTCAGATTTGGCAGTGCAAGATGATCCTGAATGACGACGACTAGAGTCGGAGTCAGCAAAGGTTCAGCAACCTAGACAGTCAAGCGCACTGGTTCCAACGGAAATATCTGGGACGAGGGATCCGGCTGCATTGGTGACTGATGACGACGTGAGTGACAGACCCCAGCAAACTGTCGGCACCGACTTACTAATGACGTGTTTCACGCCTAACCGCTTCATGATGCGAACACCATAAGTCACCACTGCTGGTTTGTGGCCCTCGTATGGATGAAACTTTCTCCGCATTAACAAGGTGACTGACAACAAGGCACAAGGACTCACACGTCCGAGCATGACAACGACTGGGTAGTTGTGTTGTCCCATCAGGCCAAAGGCCAAGGAACTCTTCTGTCCAGCGACTTTGACAGGAGCATGAGTGTAAAGTCAGACACTGCAGTGGACCATGCCTACCTGTACTCTCTCCGAAACCTGGGAGTTGTGCATAGGGTATCCGCACGGTATTGGAGAGTTTGTCTGCGAGTGTGCTGAGACCAGACCCGCAGACTAGCCCCAGCAGTGGACTGGGGAGTCCTTGCTTCTGCAGTGTGTTCTGAATTATCCTGACGGTTTCGTCAAAGGGAAGCGGTAGTACAGCAGGGTAGATCATGGTCGGTCGATTAGTAGTCGTAGTGTAGTGTAGCAGAGTTGCCGGACTGAGCTGTGTCTACCGGGGGATTTCGGGTACGTTTGTTGTCTAAGCGCGCAGCCATTTGAGTGGAACTCGCTGGCTGATGTCGGTGTCGCTGTGAGTTACGGGGTCAAGCTTCTTGGCCAGACTAATTCATGCCCACGTGGATCAGATCAGTAGATCTTTGGTTTGGCTTGCTAGCCAATGATATGGGATGCGATCAAACCACAGCCATTCTATCGTGCGCTTGACTTTCTTGATGGTGGTAGTGCAGACCCCACGGCAGGACAAGCATCTCCGTTATGTTTGGCTATTCTTGATGGTGTATTGCTTCCTCGCACATTATCTGGTTCACAAGGGTCCCTGTGATATAAACACCGCCGTATCGGATAGAAGTTGTATTATGCGGTTCATGGATTTGTCGGTTCAGAAGAACAAACACTCTCAGCCTTGGATGGTTTTCAAGGTCCTCTAAACGCTCACGGCCTCTGATCGAATTCCTGAAAGTACCAGTGCTCCTTATCACTCGTATCCAGCTCAACTTATCATGATCACGAGGCCTGCAGAGCCACCTACTATCAAGTTGTGCGACGGGGACTTCTGCAGATATATAACGCCATCTGATTCCGGGATTGCAAACTCAGAGGGGATGCCTTATACGAAAAGATCTCAGACACGACTCTGCCCGACCAACCTGTTATCAGGTAAACCACACGTTGGAATGCCGAGCCTCTCGTTGCCCCCTACTCCCCGCTATCAGGCCGCGCCGCCAACAAAGGTCAACCGTAAGTACTATTTGCAAGTTGTGCTACTTACCTCGTCTGTTTTATTGATAATTCTTCATTCAGTGGATTATGTGGATCTTCCAATCATCAATCTAACCAAATCCGAGAACGTGGATAATCGTATTTTGTTGGCGGCCCAGGTTCGAGATGCGCTATTGACCCACGGCTTCTTCTACGTCATCGGTCATGGATACAGCCAATCGCAGGAAAGATCCTCATTGTGTTGTCCATCTAGTATCTCATACGAAAACAGACGGACAGGATGTTTGATATTGCAGACATACCCTTTTCAGCCGTAAGCAACGAAGAGAAGCAGGTATACGCTGCGACCATGAAACAGACTGGATCATTCCAAGGATACAAACTTCGACGCTATTGGGTCAGTCATCTGTTTTTGGTCCACTTCCTAAAGCGTAAGCCACCCACTTTGTCGCAGCATATCGACAACGGAGTGTACGACCAACTCGAACACTACAACAGTGAGTACGGTCCATCCCTGGTGCGTCCGTAGATTCCCTAGACGGCCTTTTCAGTCAACCGTGACGTGAACAAACGGGGACACCCAGAGGCACTCCGTCCATTCTTGCCCGAAATCGGGGACTTTGCCAGGTTCAACCACTTCAACGTCCTGCATCCCGTCTTACGGTCTATCGGTTTTTCTACAGAGAGGGCATATACTCATCAACCAGATTAGGTTGATTGCGCTGAGTCTCGAACTACCAGAAGATGCCTTGGTCAACATTCACAATTATGATGCTGTTGGCGAAACATATGGTACAGTAGACATCAGAGTGCCTCGGATGATCTACTTGACTCACGTCCTCGCCAGTCAGATTTATGAAATAGTAGGTGTTGGCCTTCTGACTGCATGAACTGAGAAATATACTGCGTCCCAGTTATCCACGCTCGGATGAAGAAGAGGTCAAGACGAGCAATGTCTGGCTTAAAGGACACACAGGTGGGCTTCGACCTGCCTAGTGGCTACTTATGGAGAAATGATGTGCGGTGGATAGACTTTGGGAGCATAACCATCCTGTGGAGCCAACCCGTGGCCGCTCTTCAAATTCTATCAAAGGATGGTCGGTGGCGGTGGGTAAGACATGTTGAGAACGCGTTGGTAAGTGTCTAGTACCCCAGAAGGGTCGAATACCTTTTCGACCTCTGGTATTTCGGACAGGTGGTGAATGCCGGCGATGCACTGGATTTCCTCACAGGAGGATACTACAAGGGAACCGTCCACCGTGTAGTGCAGCCACCTCGTGACCAGAAGCAGTTCACTCGGCTAGGAGCCTTTTATTTCGTCATGCCAGATGATCAAACACAGTTGATACCCATACGCAAGAGTCCCTTGCTGCAAAGGGTCGGGATCAGTCCCCGGTGTGAGGACAGCATGGCGCCGACGATGGAACAGTGGAGAAAGGGGAGGACCAGTGCCTATGGCCAAACTGACCTGAAGCAGGGGCAGGAGAAAGGAGTCGAGGAAGAAATAATCAATGGGGTCGTTGTCAAACATTGGAATTAACAGTAGGGTGCCCTGAGGAGTCCACGGAGATAGTAATACTTGTGTACGAAGTTTGGCCATTGGGTATGCATGCGCATCTTCGTCTATGGCAGAGACAGAGAATGCACTGATGTTAGCAGTTTCAGACTTGTAGGAAGGAATTTATGGAGGCTAAACGGAAGTTATTGTATAAGTAAATAGTGTCATTCAACGACGGTAAGTCGAACCACTGGATCATCCGAGGCCAGGACGCTCTGCAGATCTGGCGGTTCTGTACATGTACATGTAAGATCGGGCTAAGCTCCTTCAAGACGGTGACAGGAAACGCATACCAGGAAACGTTGGTGAGGACGATAACAGATAGTGCCCCAACGTACTAGTAACCAGTGTGCTCCTGTAACATAAATAATGGAATTTAAGTCAGGCCCCGCAAAGTCTACGAGTAAAGCACTACAAGCGCCTAAAGATCGACTATTTTGTACATATATCTAACATGTGTACCTGCGCAAGAAAAGCCTTGTCAACGAGCGAACAGAGTAGCCTGCGTCTGTGTAATTAAAACCGAGAGAAAACACAACGGACGCCAGATTATAGTGTTCAAGCCTTCTTTCCTATATGCACCTGTCCTTGCAGCGGTAGTCCCTTCAGAGTGAAACCCACGTCTTCTCCGGTCCCATCGTGGAAGGGTAATCCAATAATATTAACACCAACGTCGACGGTGCCCTGAAGCCCCGCTGTAGCACCGTTTGAGCCAAAAAGTATCTAAAGGACAATCGTAGATGAGTGAAGAACCAACTAGAGCGCAGAATAAACTCGCCTTGCTCACGAAATTGCTAAATTCCTTTTCCCTCCCGGGTAGGACCTGGATTGGCACATCGACGATCGAGGCCGACACGGAAAAAATAGAACCTTCTTCATCCGCCCCATCATACACACTCTCCGCATCTAGCCAGTCATCAGGCAGTATGTGTCCAAATGCGCGAGGCGGAAGAGGTTGGGGGAGATGGCTCGGAACATTTCCAAGAGCACCCAAGGGTGGAAGTGAGTCGTCCACGTCTCCATCAAACACCAGGATATCTGGCATGATTCGTTTGACCTCCATCTGGAAGTTCATGCCCTTTGGAAGCACAATCAGACCAAACACTTCTCCGCTTGCTAAGAATTCGGTCCCGTATGGTTTGACTTTCATGTTGCGAATCGTCACGTCTCGCAAAACCTTGGGTTTTGTTGCAGGCGAGGGAAAATCGGTGTCGATGACGAGAGACGGAAACAGTGGAGAGCTGATGGATATCGGATTACGTTGGAGAGACAGGTAACGAGAGGCGAATGCCGATAATGCTTCGATAGCAGTAGCTGGCAACGGAAGAACCCTGCCCGAGATAAAGAGGGTCACATTGGGATGAGTGAGCGAGAATGGTTGGGTTTCAGCAGAGGCGATTGGGATATGGGTATATGGACCCCTAGTTGGGAGTGACACGACAAAAGGCAATGCCGGGACAGTCAATTCAAAACCAGGTGGGGCAGGATCAATGACAGAAGCACGAGCGTTCAATTGGATTTCTTTGTCCGTTGAAGACATGTCAAAGGATTCAACAGAAACAAGTTGGGAGAACGATGGCAAAGGGTTGTCCTCGCCTGGCTCTGGTAGACCTGGGATATGAGGAACTGAAAGGCTTGCGTTTAAACTGAAATTAAGCAGAAAAAAAAAAGTACCCACTAGGCAAAAAAATCCTAGATTCGATATTGTTGAAATGAGCGGTGAGCATACTCCGCCACCCTTTGCGGTTGGGACTACCACCCCATATCGTAACATCTGGTATAGACGCCCGCAGGGAAGCACCCCCATGGCGCCACGAGTCTTCCACGAATTGAGCAAGATCCGAAGAATTATCCGTTGGTTGTACAAAGACAGGCAGAGACAGAGGTGTTAGCCATGATGAATCGTGCGGGGGATTACTGGTGATGGGTAATTCCACTAGCTGCGGAGAGACAGTTGCAAGCAAAGCTCGGTCTGAGGACACATAGACTGTGGCGACGTTGGCTGTTACGGTCCCGAAGACGCGAATACCTAGACGGCCAATGGATTTCCACAAGCCATTCGAAGCTCCGTGGTTGGTGTTTACACCAATGACTGACCCGGCGTCAACACCTGCCCTAGCATCTAGCTTTATCCACAGCCCCCCGTCTGTCGCGTTGATAATGTCTACTTTGTCCGGGCCTTGAAAGACTAGGGCGCTTGTAAGAATGTCATCTGGCGAGACATAGGAAAGTCGTATCGCGTAGGAGTATGCTAGGAGCGCAAGGAGCAAGAAGACGATAAAGCAAAGGGAGAGCGTGAAAAGAAAGACAATTATCAATCTCTTCCAGAGTCGACGCTGCACTAAAGATCTGTTTTCAATGTCGCGTTCGTCTTCGTCTTCAGTACTGCCTTCGTGTGACCCAGCATCGAGCAGTGGAGTAGTTTCCGTAGCTTGGCGTGGTTCAGCCTTGCCCTTGCCCTTGGCAAAGTTCTGTGGATCGTCGAGTAACGCCGCCGCCATGGACGTCGTGGTGAAGAGAAAAGGGAGAGTTGCGAAAGAGTGCTGTTCTGATCAAACGTGGTTGTCACCGCCTTGACTGGGCTCGATTCGGACTGGGTTAAAAGTACTGTCAGCGAACGTGCGATATCCTCTCCAGAGAATCCCATTAGTAGCTTACTGGGCGATGGTGCTTGTCGAAGATGGCTTGACCATGACACCCATGACGGGGATCCAGTTGCGTTCCCAACCACTTACTGTAAACAAAACCCTTTTGATAGTCTCTCTGGTTCCCCGTTCGATACTGTAAACTGCGAATAACGAACTCCCTCGGTACGTTGTAACTTGAAGTTCAAAGTACTGAATAACATTTCCCAGTACTTCGGTCTTCTCCCCCAGGCCCCGCCAGCTTTGCCTTCTCGCCGCCGAAGCTGGTTGAGCTTGAGCATCCACGGAGGACCGGAGACGAGAGCCAGTTCCTTCTCAACAAGGTCCGTCCTCGGTACGGTCATGCAGCGCCTGGAGAACATCACAGAACTTGTTGGATATTCAAGCCCGCCTTCAAACACACAGGACAACGATCGATGATGGGTACCGTCTGGAAATGTCTACAAGACAACTAATTTTGTAAGATCGGGTTGGTTTATTTACCCTCACGGTGGAATGATCAAGACCTGCTAAGCCTTGCTGCTCACTCAGATTATATGATGTCACGATAGCCAGGTCTCCCCTTGACTGGAGCGGAGGTGCATATCAGCTCAAAATCTGAACTGGGATAGCGACATTGGGCGAGGTGCGACGTCTAGCCATGTACTACGCTGAAAATGATCAGTCAGACATCTTTGCCCCTTTCCTTGGTCTTGCAGAGTAGGTCGTAATAGATCCTTTAGGAAACGAGCCATGTGCACACTGAATATCGCGGTTCCCTTTGGCAATCCAATCTTGGTATTGTTCGCGGTATCGCCGACGGTATTCTGTGAGTAGCCTTCTAGAGAGCCTTCCGACCCGATAACCTATAGTACCCAAGCATGACTTGAAGGAGCATCAGAAGGCTCTGTGCATCGCTGACCCAACTATCTCCGATCTGTGCGGTCGGCGGATAAGACCTCAATCATCTCCAACGGATCACTTGACTTTCTGCGGTTCCTGGCAGCTGATGCATGACTCACTCAAGCCCATGGGCCAGATTATAAGCATGCTCAGGTGTGAGTACCTTGTGGGCCCCCGAATGCACAGCAACTCGGTTACATTGACATGCTTTGTCTCGCTTCATAAAAATTACTCTGGCTAACGGTGACATCGGACAGGAAAGCGGGGTCTACGCTTGTGTAGGTCCCATGAATAGCCTATGATCAGATAAAGCGCAGCAAACATACTGAGCCCACAATCATATCTGGCCTTGTTCATGATACGGCCCAACGCCGTTGTTTACACTTCTCGCACACGTTTCCAACATTGCCGACAGAAATCCACAGGTAATAAGCTTTGTATTGCTTTTCGAACACCGCTCGTCAATGTCACGTCTTCAGCCATGTCGCTTTCAGGAAATTTTTACATCGATCGATGCGATCTGGTGGGTACGAGTGACGAGGATGATTCTAGGGGCGACTGAGACGCCCTGATGCTGTTACAAATACCCAAGCTCTTGTAACAATAGCCCACTGAATCACAATGCAAATAAAGAGCAGAAAAGGTTCTCCTTGTTCATGCGGTACGTAAGGGATACATGTTTCGAGGCTATTAACCCGAGGTAGAATAGAGGGTATCAAAAGGAACAAATCGTACAACCATGGGTGATCTGTAAAGGATTGAAATGGTGTTAAGGGATACAGATTCCGAAGTCATTGTTAGATGTGCGTAATGAGCAAAGATGACGGTGAGAATTCCGAGACATGACGGAGAAAAGATTTTGATGGATGAGCCCATTTTAATAAATTGAGGGGTCCGTTGCGCCAGCGCGTCACGTTTTAGTGTGCACCAGCACCGAGATTCATCGCACCCAGTACGATTTCCCATGCGAGATCGAGACAGTCCCAGAGTTCGGGATCATGAACACCGAGGGCAACCGCGTTACGCCAGACCGCGGCGATATTTTGTGCAACGTTGGTCAGGGCGCCCATTCCGGGTGCGGAAGAGACAAGGTGAGTGGAAAGCGTGTGCAATGCAGGGCCGGAAGAAAGTGTACCCCGTACAGCGTGAGAGGAAGTGAGGGTCGAGAGGAAGGATGAAGGAATCGCTGGAACAAGGGTTGAGAGTAGTTGAGCAGCGGAATGCGAGTACAGGAATGCATGCAATGGCGCGAACGCGGTGGGTGAGGGCACGGAGAGAGGCAGGATGGGGAGAGTGACACTGGCTGTAACGTTTGGGTTCCCGGACACGGCAGAAGCAGGTATACGAGGGAGGGATGCGCATTGTGAGGCGAGGACAACTGCGTGGGTTGGAACAAGGAGTACGGAAGAGTCATGAGAGGACGATCTAGAGAGAGCAAGGACATGCGTCGGGAAAGAGGGTGCATGAGCACCTGCACGGATCGGAATCGTAAGAGAACGCGTTTGTTGTAGCTGCGATCGCGGCATAGAAGATGGCATATGGGAGGGCGAGAGTGCCGATATACCTGCCAGTAACCTGTAGCACACATCAACGAGGATGAAAAGGATGGATTGGGTTGACGGGGTACTCACTGGCTGGCCTGAACGCGCAGCCCGCGACGGACATACTCGATAGCGACGCCGACCAGTTCTGGGGCGACTGCAGCGATGTTCTGGGCTGGTATGTCGGCATATGGGGGACGTTGGAGGGTGCGCGGGAGCTGGACGTTGGTGGGGTAGGATTGCTGAGTAGCGTACATGGTAGATGCAGAAGACGCGTCTTCGGAGTCCCAGAAGGCTTTTGTCTGGATGGGGTGTGCAGGACGAAGCTGGAACATTATGAGGAGGAGGATCTAATAACGGTGGTGGAGTAAAAGGTCGTCGAGGAACAGGCGTTTTGCGCAAAGCTGTCAGGTCTGGGATGTTACTGATGACAATGCAGACTCTTATACTCATCAAGGGGCCATTTGTAGCACAAAGATATGTTGTAGAAGGACTTGCCTTGAATCACATTTGGTCACTCGTTTGTTGGACAGTTTAGGCAACTCTGCCTCGCGGAATGAGAGGTAAACTCTAACCAGCTGAATACACATCCTTGGTAGTCATCACAACGTTCCTGGACCCTTGTTCTAGTTACGTCTAATCGTGTCCATGTTTTTTTAGCGTCTAGACAAGGTTGTCCGAATTGCGTACAAGGACTCGGACAGAAACGTTCCCGACGCACGAGGCTGCTCGGTAGGTAAGATTGATACGCGGGTCCCAAATACCTTTAGAATGGTATCACTTGTATCTAGAAGCGAGCCTAGTACTGACGAGCAACGTACTGTATTTGGTTCAGTCGGCGTGAAACTCAAACGACACGAGGGCCACCCACCACTCGGCCTCCGGGTGAGTCCGACCTACGACTGGTCAATATCACCCCTTGGGGACGCCCATCATCGCCCCGCAGTGACCAAACAGGTCGGTAAGATAGTCCGCAAAATCGGCTCAGGCAGGTGTTCACATGTCCATTCTCCCCACAACTCATGGTGAGCCACATATCACCACCTGACTGTGCGCGAGGGTGTCCTGCAGGCAAACTTGTGGACACCACGCTATGGACCCTGTCTCGGAGAGGCCACGCGCAGGCATGGCCTCCGGATCTTTCATCCAGCGTGTTCGCCAACATTGTGCTCACCACTAGCCTGACGTCGTGCATTTGGATTTGCAGGGTAGTCGCACCATTCAGTCTGATGAGATTACCTCACTGCGTCCAGATTCGGTTCAGCTACGTTCGCGAATTGTTGACATGTTGAGTATGCCAGCTAGTGAACGTAAGTCTCAGTCTGCAAAACCAATCGTTTGTCGGTCATTCACCCACCCCGATGTCTGCGAAAGGCATGCCTTACAAGGGTGGTCCGCCAAAACTTGGCAGGTGAAAAGTTGCCGCTCGGCACACAACCGCAGCCCGTTCAGAGATCCAATACACGAGTGTCGGACTTTCAACGTTGGCTCGTAGGTCCCAACCCAAAAAAAAGGTTGGGCATATCAGACGGGCCGTGTTTTGCCACCGGTGTGCACGGAGAGGTCCACTAATAGAATAGGGCAGCGTCGTGTTTGGCCATCCTGATGCGTAGTCGTGAAAGTGGGAAGGGTGTCTGTGATATCAAGCATCCAACGTAGCCCCCTTTGGAGGCTTCCGTCTGGGTACAATCTCCGGAGTCCGGTCGAGCGTTCCTGTAAATATCTCGACAAGCCGGTGAACTAACCTGCGAAAACATCGGGTGAATAGTGACAAACGATGACCTTGTTCAGCTTACTAGTTGCCTCCTACAGCAGCAGGCCACGGGAGCGCGACACTAGAGGAACAAGACGCTCAAGATTAGCGAGAGTCAATGTACATGCAAGGTGTTGCCTGCGTTCGTTTGGTCAGGGTGTTGTCTCCAGCACGTCCTGTTTTTGAGCTGCACCACAAGCCTCGTTCAAATTTCCTAGGCAAGCACGACCCAAGTTCATCCAAAGAACAGCAGAGACAGATAACAACGTTCCCAGTGTAACCTATTGCCTTTGGTCTTGAACGAAATCCTTTGTCAATGACTGGAATGACTTCGGCCACGCGCGATGTAATCATGAATGATGGGGTTAGTAGATTGCTAATGCTTGCACAAAGGACAAAAATTGGAAAGAAAAGAACTAGACAAATAAAGAAAAATCAAAACTGACAAGAGAGAAAGGACGAAAAGCGTGCAATAATCTCGATGATACATAACGCAGTGAGTTCGACGACCATGGGTGTGGATGAGGGTATGTTTGCATTTAATGTGTGAGCGTGATGACCAGTGACCAAAAAGAGGAAACAAGGAGAATGAGGCAGTGTTCGCGTCGGTCTAGTTGAGGTAGCCACGACATTTGGTAGAACCACATAAACACGGAATCTTGTCTTGTTCGATGGGAAAGTGATAATCTGACAGAATCCATCATAAAAAGAAGTAGGAAAATGAATAGAGCCGACACACCATAAGTGATCTCGTCCCCGAGCTCAATATCTTGCTTGGCATAAATGACAATCTTCTTCTCCCCGCTGATCATAATAATCTTTGCCGTACAATTAGGATCACAAGAATGATTAATCAGTCGCCTATTCTCGTCCATCGCACATCAGACACGTTTCAACAAGAACGATGTTTTAAACAGGGGGCACTTACCCAAGATTGCCCTTCTTCGTGGCATCCACAACTAAATCTTCGTCGATCCGGAAAAGATAACTGCTTCCGATTCCCTGCCTCTCGTAAACTTTTTCGCGCTTATCTGCCACTTGCGCACGAATAATCTCGCCGACATATTCGATAACCATTTCTCCTTTTGCAATACGCTCCATAGCATACAGCCCCCAATCATGAATAGGAGATCGCGCAAAACGGAGATGCTTTTTCCGAGTTTGGAGTTGGTTGAATTTGATCGAGAGTTCCGCTGCACCAGTCTCCCCTTTCGACAGCGCGACGGCGCGTTGAACCTGATTGATCTCCTCCAGGCCTTGCGCGCGCCGCCGCGCATTGGCGCGATTCGATCGCGACGAGGTGACGTGTTGAGCAGGTGGCTGTTCTGTCGGTGCGGCACTTTCGACAGCGGTCGAGCGGAGCGTGTATTGGGCGACGTAGGCTGATTTCTCGGCGTGTGAGATTTTGTAGTAGCCTTCCGTACGTGCGGAGCCGGTGAGATGTTTGCGGAAAGGCGGAACAGCGTCTGGGGGAGGCGACGGTGGGTGCCGGTGATCCGCCTCTCCGGAAAGCGCCAATCGGGCAAAGTAGAGGTCTTCATCGTCTTTGCAAACGCCCTCCTCAAACGGATCGAGATGTACTTTCGGTGGCAGTGGCACATGCAAGACAGGCGAGGGCGACCGTGAAATAGAATCTGGTTTGGAGACGTCGATGGTGGTCGTAGTGGGCAGAACGAACTCCAAAGTTTCCGAGAGGATGACCTCTTGAACGACCTCTTTGACCAGTTTCTTTTTGGGTGGCTTCTTCTTGGACAATGCTTTCTTGACCAGGATCGGGACCTCCTCCTCAAACACGTCCTTTTTCGCCCGTTTCTTGACTGGCTCTTCTGCTCCCTCCGACAACGTTCGTTTCCGCACATCCAGACCTGCATCTTCCTCGACTTCCAACTCAGCCTCGGCACTCCGCTCCTTTTGCATATCTTCCTTCTTCCGCTTCTTTCTCGGTGGCGACACAAGTGGCTCCAGCTCCGGTTCCAGTTCAGGCTCAGGCTCGGGCTCCGGTTGATGCTCATGTTCCACCCCGTCCAATTGAACTTCCTCTGCCACAAGTGCCACCGCACACTTCATTTCCTCCTCCCTCACCCTCTTCCCCGGTTTCCGGAATGACAACCCCTTCCAGCCTCTCTTCTCTGCTGGCTTCAGCTCGCCATCAACCAAGCCTCCTTCACTTTTCCCTTTCAACTCTGCCACCGCCTTGGCTTTTTCCTCTGCCACCAACTTGCGCAACCCAGCCGCAACGACCCGCTCAGTAATGTCCTTTTCCAACAGTGCCTTGAGTTCCTTCAGAATGGCCTGTTCTGCATGCTGCACCATCTCTTCAGATGACCATGTCTTCTTTGTACTCGCCGCAGGTTCACTGTGTTCTGCCATCGCCACCGCGCCCTTGGAAGGCGGCGGGCATGCGGTGACGGTCACCGAATGATGCGCAATCATCCGTCCACCCGAGTTGAGCACCATTCCTGCTCTCCGGGCCGAATCTGGCGTTTTGAATGTGACGTACCAAGCGTTATGATCACGAAGAACGCTTTCCACCTTGAAATCCACAAAGAAAGCAAGAACATCGGACTCGAGTACGGAATGCATCGCACCGCCACTTAGGTCAAGCCGGACGTGATCATAACCATTCCTAGAGAGAGCGACGAGGATGGCAGACGAGGCAGACGAACGGGAAAGGGCGTGTCGTGCACTGGGTTGTCCAGGTTTGCGTGCAATTGGAGATGGTGAGCGGGATCGTGGTGTGCGGTCGCCAAGTCCATGGGAGTAGTGTGACGAACGGCCACGGGGATGAACAGGTGTAGAGGAGGAGGAGTGGACCGAGGATGATGTGGGGTCCTGGAGAGAGGTGTACCGATTGCTCACCGAATTGTTCATCCGTGCTTTGGTGTAGACGGGAGGCGGTGGCGGTTTCTTCGCCATTGGACGCGCATGTGCTGTCGGCGATGCTCTACCAGTCGGGATATGCTGAGGTCGCGGCGGCAGCTGGTGGCTCGGTCGCCAGCTCGTATTTGAAGAGTTGGGGGTGTGCATCGAGTTCGGAGTCGTCGTCGAGGGCTGAGGCTGAGGTTGTGCAAGGTGTGTTGCTTTGGCATCTCGTTCTCTCTTTCGTTTCTCCTCCCGGTCTCGTTTTTTACGCTCATCCAGCTCCTTGAGAACAGCTTTCAGCTTTAATCCCTCACCGTCAAAAACCACCTTGAGCTCATCGCCCTCGCCAACCCCAAGCTTCTTTCCATGCGCGCGTTCGACACACTGTTTTGCTTCGTCATGGGACTGATACCGAACAAAGACAACCCCAAGGGCCATCCCAGTCTCCATATCAATCTGTGGTTCAAACGACGCTATCTTTCCGTGTATCGAAAATGCGCGTCGTATATGTTGTGTCGGCGTCAATGGCGAAATATTCGTGATAAGAACGGCTGTAGATGGAGGTGGGCCGGTCGAATGTTGGTCATGCTTTTTTCCGCGTGATCCATGTCAGAATCATACTGGTACCACGCGTGGATGTGTGACGCACCTCGTACTTGATCTCGTGAAACGCATCTCGTCCCGGTCGCCTCTTAAAACCAGATCCCTTGCGGAGATCCCTTGGTACAGGTGCTACTTCCCCTTCGATTACTTCTCCATCGTATCTTGTGATTGTCTCCTTGCCTTTTCCCTTGCCATTGATCCGTGGTTCCAAGGAAGTGGGTCTGTCTTTGTAAACCAAGCGTATTTTCTCGAGAAGCGCACGCATGCGACCATCCCGGTCCTTGTCAGTAATAGGGTCGTATATAATCTTGAAATTGCGTCCGGGTGGGTATTCAGAGGGTGATGGTGGCCAATGCGGAGGTGGTGGAAGGGAATAGGTTTTGGTAGATGGGGATGGGGATGGTGGCCGGGGTAGTGTTGAACCAGATGCAATAGGCTCTGGCGTGTGTGAGGGCAGAGCGATAGGTGGGGGTCCTAAAGAAGGGGGTGGGGGTGGGGGTGGGGGAGATGGGGGTCTGGATGGAAGAGCCGCTTCGATAGGTGTTGGTGACGTGGGAGGTGGGGGTGAGGGCGATCGCGCGTGGTTATCACTAGGTGGTGTTGGTAGTGGGGGTGGGGGTTGTAGCGGTGGTGCAATGTCGGCGTTTGGGAGCGGAGGGGGTGGGGAAGGCGAAGGGGGTCCTGAGGTCGGTGGGGGCGGTTGGGGAGGCAGTGATGGAGGAGGCAGAGGAGGGGGAGGGGAATGGGGAGGAGGAGGAGGAGGGTCGTCGGATGGGGGAGGTCCTGGTGGAGGTGGTGGAGGTGGTGGTTCTGACGTCGGTTGGGGCGGTAGGGGTCGCGACTCTGTGTGTGATGTCCGCACGTTCAACGCGAACGCAATCTTGACGGGCTCGTGGGGTCGCATACCGTCCTCGACCGTCGCTGGGGCTGGTTTCTTTGGCGTCGATGGTACAAAAGACTCGTTCGAGAGCTACGTCGCAGGAAAACATCAACGTGGGCTCAGACCGGTCGCAGAAAAGAGACCTACATCGGACGTTGGCCAACCCGACTCGGCCTCCTTTCTCTTTTGCGACGATCTCGATGGCAGCGGTGCATGGACGGTATTGGGCGACGTAGGAGGATGGCCGTTGACGAGAGACTTTGTTCGGGATGGCGTAGGGACGCCATTGACCAGACTGCGTGGTGCGGTTGGAGGATGTGCGCCAATTTTACTCGAGGAGCTGCCTGGTGAGGTCGACGTGGAGGGTGCCGACGTGGAAGTCTGCGATGGAGGTGTCGGGGTAGGCAGCGAACTCAACAGCGCCCTTGGACCGCGCGGGGGTGCTTTTCCAGACATCTGGCAGCGACGGTGGAGGCAGAGAGAGGTTGTGGTCGCCGCCGTTGTTGACGACGACGACGAGTAGATAGTGGAGTGAGACAAAACAGTGTCGACAAACAACCTCTTTCATCTCCACCCAGGTCGACGCCATTTGCGGGTGCACGAGACTGGACGAAGGTGACCCCAGAAAACGATTAGCTATGTACTAGGTAATGGTGTACATCGTCCAACCACGAAAACAAGCGCAATTTGCCAGAGAAAAAGGCGTATAAATATGAAAACCGTCGCTAGTTCAATCAGATAGTCGTGTCTCATCACCTCCATTGCCCAGATAGTCTCCTTGGCCGTGCCGTCGACGGGGTCAGCGGTAGCGCAGTACGAATTCCCTCTCCCTCATCATCAGACCAATACACCTGCACGGCCTGTGCTTCATCATCCATAACGTGAGACGTCCTCGAGCCCGGATGTCCGTCCGGTCGATCCGATAGCGAGGGCTGCGGAGAGGACGAGGGCGATGTCGAACGTGGCAGCGCAGAGTCCGACGCCGTGATGTCCGGTGTGGGTGCACTCATCTCCACAACTGCCTCTGAGAGGCCACTCTCACTCGTAGACGCATCCGCTGCTCCCGTGATACTGTCAAATTCGGGTGGTGGTCCCATCTCCCTTGAAAGTGAAAACGCTGCAACAGCATCAGGGCCATACGGCACACCGAACCTCTCCAACGCATCTCGGCTTGTAATCAACTTGACTTGTTCGGGCGTCAATAGACCCCCCTTGGGAGCACGAAACTCGGCGCGTGTGACGGTATGGGTAAGTGGTGCAGAGATATTGTCGAGCGAAATGGTCGATGACCCTGCCTGCAATCCGGGCGAGTTCGAACGAAAGGCGCGGAAAAGACTCGAATTGGAGTGAGCATGCCCTCGCAGGAGATGTTGATTCCTTGACGGTGTGCGCGAATGATGGCTCTCATGCGACTCGCGAGACGAAAATCGTGACAGTGCTGACCCAGTCCGCATATGTGATGCAGGTGAGTCTGCGCGCGTAGGAGGTGATGCAGGCGACGGTGTGCCGGTATCATTATGTGAACTGAAGGGATTCCGCGTGAGGAAGCTGAATCGTGGACGAGCCCTACCAGTTGCTGGGTCAGCTACATGCGAGAGAGGAGGTAAAGCAGGATTCGAAGATGAATGAGCCACAGCCTCTGTATACGACGGCGCCTCCCCTCTGGGATCACGGGTGTTATCCACAGAGATCGACCGCTGGTGTGCACCAAGAAGCTCCGCCTCGCTCCCAACCGAATCCGAACTATGGCCATCTCCACTCCGACGATGATTACGGGTCACCGTAGCATGATGCAGCTCAGGAGGTCTCGGTAATGTTGCTGATATCCTGCGTATCAGATTTGTCGTCGACGCATCTGCCATCGTGTCAACTGATTCAATACGATCGAGTGCAATATCATAGGTCCCGATTGGCATTTCAGGGTGCTCTTCGTCATCCTCTGCAAGCGTGGGCATCGCAAGGGGGGGTGCTTGATCGTCCTCCGTCTCTTCGGGTCCACTGTACCATAATGTTGGTGAAGAGCACCCTACAGATCGACCACACGCACCGGTAGAGCACCAACTCATGGTCACCCGGTTCTTTCATGTACGCTGGCAATGACTTGGTCGATATCTGACTTGGCGTCCTTTGGGGCCGCCGACGGGGTCGTACTGTGTTCGTTGTGTTGGCATCACCAGGCGTAGAAGCGGTGGTTCTGTTGGCTGCTGCAGCAACGACTGCCTGGTTTTTCGCGCACCGACGGACGCAAGTGCAGAGCGAGACGAGCAAAAACACAAGGGTGACTGCAAGAATGGGGAGCTAGAAAACAGCTGAGCGAGGGGACTGCAGAGAAATAGAACAGCGCACCCAGACGCTCATGCTAATACTCCCAGTGCTGCTCTGCGAGCTGCTTCCCCTTCGGCGTAGGTCATCGATGCCGAGTCTTGGCGGGGCTGCAGAGACCGCTGTTGGACATGCCACCAACACGAGCGAGACAAGAAAAAGGGAAGGCCACGAGATGTACACCAAGCCGCCCAATCTCCCAGAACTGCTACCAGAGCGCCGAGGGTGAAAGGAGGGAGATGAGAGCACCGAATCGGTACACGGGTTCATGTCTGGGTCGTTACAAGTCAGATTGGTGTAGCAGAATCAGCAAGGGCATATAGAAAGCAATGAGCAGGAATAAGACGTAGAAAAGGGTACGCCAGCGGCACTGTCTAGCGGTGCCCTGGGCAAGTCGGTCACCAGGGTTGAAAAAAAAAAGCGATACTTGGCTGTACGACCAATTGGCGCTCCATTAATGTGTCATCTCTTCTTACACACAATATCTACTACTACAGTCAAAGATGCGCCTTTGCTGATCCATACTTGCGCAGCAGAAATTCGGATATATCGCGTGCTGTTCACATCGCATCAACCGCACAATGACAAACGACACTTGACGTACCTAATTCAAGAGGCGCTTCCTGTACAATCTATGTAGTGTCGTGTAAGCTTGACCTAGTCAACACAGCAGGTCTGACATACCAAATGGCCCGCAAAGTGAAACATGACATTAGTCGAATTGACAGGTCTACGCCAGACCCTCTCATACGTGGCATCCTCGGTTGATAACCTTTGCACAATGTTAACGCTCTCCGCACCACCCATCGCAAAACACGCACGGCTTTTCAGGGACAACCCATCGGAGCGTGATGGCCGCGTCCAACTTTTCTGTCAACTCCCACGTCTCCCACGAAGTCATCCGATTCGCAAACGATATTCCTTCCTGTAGCCCAGTCATCTTGAGCATGACACCCCCCTCTGCAACATCAATGAGTGCATAGTCGAGGTAGCACCGTAGGACCTCTGGGTGCCAAGCGCCAAAGAACGGTGACTGTTGGAACAATTGGAGGGCCGCCTCTCTGCCTTGAATTCAATTATCTGCTATGTGTGACCAACGAAATTGCTCACCGGGATGACCAACGATCGCGCCGGGTCAAAGCACCAAGTACCAACGGGTGCAGATGTGCTGGTCGAAAAGTACGAGGTTTGTGGAGAACAGGATCCACCAGTATAAATGACGAAAACAGTTTTGGAAAATCGATGGCCGCCCTCAGCCTGTGGGTACGATGATCAGAACCAAACAGTCAACCATGGGTACCAAGTCACCCACGACGTGCACCCTCCAAAGGAATGCCCAACTACGATCAGTTTGCGCGTGCGATAGCCATGCTCCCCTCTAGCGTTCGTCACCAATGCTGGGAGACGCTCTAGTCGCGTAGGCAGCACTGTTGCCTCCACGTTCTCGGGTAAATAATTCGCTAGAAAATTGATAATATCGCGTGTGTTATCCAACCAATCAACTAGACGAATCGTCAAGGTCCTGTGTAGCGGGGTTAACGAAGACGGTGACGCACATACTCCGCTGTGATGCTCAGCGTTCACAACAGCGGCATCCCCATGCTGGACGGCTTCCCATGCCCACACCTCGTCGATCATCTCACCTGCAGGCGCGTCGAGCAGATTTCGGAGCATCGTCTCCCACGTCTGCCCCAACATCCCGGTGCTATAGGTCATCTCATAGTTAGCACGTCAAAACCACTCACCTCCTTGTGAAATCCATTCGCGTGTGCCAAAAAGAGTGTGATGCCAGCCTCAGACCGCGTTGGCGTGCGCACGTAGCGATTGACGCAGTTCCAAAGCAATTTCTCGCTTGGCTGCCCATTGAGTTTGCCCTCTGCATAGGTATCTTGTGTCCCTTGGACCTCTTTCAGAAGCGCGTCTATTTTGACGCGTCGCTCGCTGGGTGATCCACCGGGTACGTATGTTGGCTTGACGGGGAGGGGTATGTCGGGCGCGAACCGTGGATAGGCAGCCGGCACGAGGTGAGTACTGAGTCGGTAGACACCATGAGTAGTGGTATGAAAGACAGAGGGTCTGGGAGGTGTAGGTAGCGCAGGCGTCCGTACAGTGTCGAGACGAGGGTGCAAGCTGATGGGATGCAATGAGCGAGGACGTACAGACGACCATCCGGTCAATGTGGGGGTGTACGGGATTGTGGATGTCCTTTGGGACACATCTCTGGGCTTGCTCGACATGATGGTCAGTGCTCTACTCGGTGTCCTCTCTGGTGCGTATCGCTGAAGCGCTGATAGCCCACAATGCTAAACGGCGCTCATGAATGGGCCAGCGCAAAGTTTCAGCATGCGCGACGTTGACGGAGACATCATGACAATACAACAATGACATTCAGCGCAACAACTCTCGCGTACTGACATTTGGAAGTATAGCCAACAGAGAGTCCTTGTAGGACTTGTCGAGAGCAATAGGTAACAAGCATCCTCATTGGATGCTTGATAATGGCAAGTGTCCGAGAAGTTGGCCGTATATTAGTGTCATCCTCGCACGGCCAAATACAATCAAGAAACAACCTCATCACCGAACACGAGCGGACAGAAGTATGTTGTCTCGTAATCCCATGATTATCAGGTAGAGTCCTCCGACTATGAGATCGTGTCCACTATCTCGGAGATGGGTTTAGTGACAGACAAATCATACTACCTCTCTGGCATCGCTAAAGGTGATGTCACTCCGAGTTGGACCGTTCTCATTATCAGTAACAGACATCGGGCTCATCGACGGGCGTTGGTCATTCTCAGTCTTCCTTGGAGTAAGCGATGGAATATGAACGCGCATCTTGCCCCTCGTGTCTGTATAAGGATTATTGGCTATAGAGCAACGGAGCGGGAAGACGTTTGTTGGCCTGTTTGCGCGGATCGCCAACCCAACACGGATAATGACCATGTAGAATGTGATGGAGATGATCGGCATGATCTAACGGTCGAGAATGTGTGTTGGCAGAGTCTTTCATAGGAAAGCAAGGGATGAAACTGACCATATCTAGAAGCACAAATTGACCAGTGGAGTTGACCGAAAAGCAAATCCACAACGCGACGAGGGTGATATTATAAACCACACCAGCATCGACAATGATGTATAAGATCTGCCGCACTTGGGGTGTACGATGACCGTGGAGCTGTGTCGCCCTTTGGTCAATATACCATATGCGACAAGCCAACAAAACTAACGGATAGACAAAAGGCTAAGAAACGTTTTTCAGTATCCATAAAAACATGAGTGCATACCTGTCGTCAATATATTGGTCGCAAACGTGGTTGCGTAGAATGCAGTGATCCATTGTATAAGGGTTCCACTGAAGACAGCGTCGTGCGATGCCTGTACTGCAGCACCAATTCCGGATGCTTTAAAGTTTATCGTCATCAAGGTCGAGTACCACAAGACATCTGAGACATACCACCAGAACCACACCAAAACAAGACAGGCAAGACCATGACAAGCTTAGATTGCCATACCATGTAACAGCGGTAAAGCTGTCGATATAGTCAGTACGTAAATGTTCTTTATTACAAACAAAAACCTACGATGACGCTGTCTGCTATTATTGTCTGTGTAGCATACACATAGTTCTTGTACACAAACGTCCATTGGGACACGTCCGATAAAAAGGCTGTAGGTCCTCCTGGATAAGTATCCCCGTATAACACCAAAGCCTCCATGATCCTTATGATGTCGATAATAAGATGCTGTGTCATCCAATCTCAGTCCTCTGCTCGTAGGGAGGGAATAAATGCGCACCACGGTGCTGCACAACAGAAACAAGCATGCAACCACAAACATGACGCGGTTTATCCGGTGGGCGGTCCACCGAGACAACAGTACCCAGCTTGTTGCCCCGTACATCAAAAGAGAGAAACCTTGTTGGATGAGGGTTTGATACGGCATCGCTGGTCGGTGAGACTTACCATACAATGTTCCTTCTAGTATTGTTGCAAGGAGCTCTGCCTGGGGGAGAGGCATGCCATTGGTATCCATGATGTACAGAGTGCGGACGGAGAGGAGGAGTGCATGGAGGTGCACGGGATTTATCCATCTCTGCTATTCCATTGCAGGCAGGTTAAAGGCAGTGTCGAGAAGTTTCTTGGGCGGGCGCGATGTGCACGTGATGACGGCATTTATGTAGAAATGTTGACCAAATATCTAAAAGTCAAGAGACAATGAACGACGAAGTGGAAATGTCAGATTGTTACGTAATTCACTCTTGTGGCGCTGCTAGTATATGTTTCGAAAAGGGCCCTCACTCAACTCACTTGGTTCTTCATTGCAGAGATGGCCGTCTCCGTTTGTGTAATAGCAAGTTTTGATCGCTACATGATCATTGATCAACGCTTACAGCGCTGGCCAAGGCTCCACGGCGGCAGTCTGCGTACTATAGTAGTGCTACCGACCTAGCACGCCTCATAGGTGTGACAATGGAGATCTGACGTTAGTATGATTTCATACAATCGGCCGTGATCGTAGTTTCGGTGGCCTTCCGAGTACTTCAATCTCAACGTTCACAAGTGACGTTTTATCCAAGATGATTATTACAGCTTCTCCGTGGAGGTTGTGGTGTAATGTATGCCGGCGGGTATCGTAAAGTCATTAACATGCATGGATTAAATACTTGACGCATCGTGTGCTATCTCTTCAGCGTAAGCCTGATAACGTGGAGAGCAAGACGGCCCGGTGACTGAAGCTTCTTTGGTAAGCATCAGCATCCCAATCAATGCTGAAACGTGGACATGAATCCTGGGTCCACAGACAAACGCTTGCCAGAGGGCGTATATCCCACTGAGAACCTATCTGTTGGTGGATCGACCCGATAGGCCAATCCGATGCAAATAATCACCATGTAGAACGCGATGGAAATAATGGGCACAAGCTGGCAGTCAAGGCAAGGACGTTTCAATGCGGATGTTCTTACGAACGAGCGAGAAAATGACTGACCATGTCTTGAACGACAAATTGAGCATAGGAGTGAGTTGCAAAGCAGATCCAGGCAGCGAGCAGTGTAAGGTTATAAACCAAGCCAGCATCGATGATGATGTGGATTGTTGGTCGCAGTGGGGACTTTTGATGGACACGCAGGCCCGCAGCTCTCCGATCAATATACCGGATACGCCAAACCAACAGAACTGGCACAATAAGGACAAGTTCAGAAGTATCCTTTAGTGCTCAGCAGAAAGTGGGTACGTACAGGTCGTCAATGCGTTGGTGGCAAACGTCGTTGCATAAAAAATTGTTACCCACTTCGTGAGGGTCTCACCAAAGAAACTGTTTTGCGACGCTTGCACTGCAGCCCCAATGCCAGCCACTTCGAAGTTCGTCAATAACAATCATTCAAATCGTGGGCGCACCCACCTCCAGCGGCACACCAAAGCATTAGAGGCACGATCATGACAGGTTTAGATTGCCACACCATGTAACAGCGGTAGAGCTATCACCGCATTCAGCCGACAATGTTGAACAAGTGAAAATGTAGAGCTCACAATGACGCCATCTCCTATTAGTGATTGTATAGTATATACATAGTTCTTGGACACAAATGTCCACTGGGACACATCCGATAAAAAGGCTATGGGTCCTCCTGGGTATGTGTTCCGATATAGAATCAAGGCCTCCATAATTCTTTCAATGTCGATTATTAGGTGCTGTATAATCCCTTTATCTGACAATTATCCGGGGAACGTGAAAGGGAATGCGCACCACTGTACTACACAGCAACAGCAAGCACGCTACCATAAGCATTTTACGATTCACTCGATCAGTAGATCGCCGGGACAACATTTGCCAGATTGTCCCTCCAAACATCAATAGCGAAAACCCTAAGAAAAGGATTAAACACATATTCCAAGTGCTCATTATCAAAGAACTCACCATACAAAATACCTTCTAAGAGTGTTCCAAGTAGCTCCGCCTTGTCTAGAGGGATCCCCATATTTCTAATCGTCTCGGAAGGCGAGCCAAAAAATAAAGGTGCAGGGAAGCAGGAGGACTAGGGAAATGGATGATACGGTATGTAGAAAGGGAAAGCCTCGGGCCACGCTACCAGCGGACTTATTTATTGCCAACAATCCTGTTGCGGTTAGGGCTGTGCAGAAGAATGTGCTTAACTTGAATTGTGCCTAGCCTGCAGTGCGGATGGGCATCGCTGACCCGAGGGGAGATCGCTACATGTCAGCAAATTTGACAATCAGATCATGTCACATGTCACATCTAGAAAGCCTTGAACCGTCGAGTCCTTTAATGTCCGTCGATATTTGACTCCGGCGCGTTGCTGGGAGAGGAGATCTCCTTCGCAACTTGGCTACCAGACATCGAGCGCATTGAGCGCACTGCGGCAGATATCTCTAGCAGTTCAATGCGATGCATCGCACTTTGAGTAAAGTGTTCATCCGCTTACCAGCTTCCGTTCTAGATGTCGGAGGCGAATACGATATACTTACAAACCGCTGGGCCTCAACGGCACCGCTATTCCACGGTGGTCGGGCAACATATTTCACTGAATGCCACACCTAGCCCCTCGGATTCCAAATCTGAGAATCCATAGACACGGTGAAAGTTGTCAGCCTCGAGAAGTGGAATCGGAATTTTTGTCCGGTCCCAAACGTTGCAGACGCAGTCGATCCATGCTTGAAACTCCCAGGTTAAAATTAGATTTTGGAAAGTTGGCATTTTGGTGGTGCTCTCTTACGTAACAATCCTGGCGTAAATCTAGTGCCTTGTGCCGTTCCAGCATTTGTTGCTCATCTGTTGAATGATGCCTTCGCAGTGGGAGCTGGAGGCGGGGACCCGGAAAGATGCACAGGTAAGTGCTTGGGTGACGTATCACGCATGATAGACGACAGCACAAAGCATTATAGGAGACAGCTCTCGGGGATTGAGTGTAGTCATGTACTTCATCAGAGTCAGTCACTTTTGGCATCGAGAGATGAATCTCACGTGGTCCAAGGAGGCGATTATACATCCAAAAAGTCGCTGGCCAGTTGCAACTCCTTCAAAGCTTTCTTGGTCAGCCCGGTCATTGTGCACTCCATCATTGGCCGGGGGGTCGCCGTTTCGTGAAACTTGAGACCCATCCTACTCAAAAACCCCAAAATTCCCGCTTTCTGCGCTTTCTAGCTTCTTGTCGATTAGAAGCTATTGAGGTGCAAGGTGAAGGTGGGGATCGCCAACACCTGCTAAGCAACACCAGATTCTCATGAACCAAATCATGCCTCTTACTCAACGATGGTGACAATGCGTCAACGGCTTGTAGACATGTGTGCAACACTTGCTCCTCTGGTTGTACTTGACTTACGATATCGGTTCTACGTCGTATGACAGCATATTGCCGTGATCTGTTGGCAGCTGATGAATCAGATGAAAAGAAGAGAGTGGTGATTCCGCTACTAGCCTGAGCAATCCGATCGTCGAAGTCTTTACTCGGAGCGCATGCCTTCCGACAGGCTGCGAGGATCAAGTACCCATAATGCCGCCTTTTCCATGCCTTCCATGCCAGGCTCACATACACCTTTCCCGTAGGGCCTTTGCATCTCCTTAAACACTGCTTTCACACTACTTCTGTTCGTCGTCAACGTCGTGTATCCTCTTGAAGCACCAGCAAGCATTGATCTGACGGTGTGTACGGTTAACTTTGGGAACGATATTTGTGTAGCTGGCAGGATTTCTTCGGGCATATCCTCAGTAGTAGCTGACGAATCCGGGGGTGACGAGATGTGTGACAATGGAGTATCTTCGCGCGACAGGATCGCGCTGCATGTCTGGGCGACCGCATCGAAAAAGCTAGCTCTCAACGGTTGACCCTCGTTCTCCGTGGGTGGTAGAATCGAGGTGTAGACATGAATGGGCGTTAGAGGTAAGAAGCTGGCTGGGTATCTGGAGTGCTCCCAGTATGCGTCCACAGGCGTCTTCTCTTCTATATCGTGTATGCCCGGTGTTGCTTCAAATGTCCCACTCGTCTTTTGAGCATCATTCAGGTGTACATGCACCGGTCGGGAAACAGGTGGTATTTGTGTGCAAAGCGACGAGCCCAACAGTGCGTCTGCGCGTTGCTTCTCCATATTTCCGCCTATTTTGGTGACGATTTGGAGGCACCGAGAACGCGCCTCGCTTGTCGTCCAGAACATCACACGCGACGAGAGTACCGAGGGATCCCTGACGACCGCTGACAAGCGTTCATGTATCTCTTCGAGAGTCCCCTTCCTCATCTCCTGAACAGCTTGAGCTGCGAGCGAACGGGAATGCTGACCTGAATCCTCCCAGATACCTCCGTCAACTTCGTCATCCCCCATGTCACATTGCAAGGCATTAGTGGTTTTGCGTGCGAGCAACTTTGTCCTCTCTTTCTTCCAGTCCAGGTAGCTCTGTGGAGGGACGAACCACGCATATGCTTCCTCCTCTGTCCGAGGCAAGGGTGAATGCGAGATGTCAGATATGAGTGCGATAAGTGCAGAAAGGTCCAAGTTGATGTTTGTCGTTGGCTCTAGTAGCTTGGGTTTTGTAGGTGTCCCAAGAACCGGCGCGGGCCGTAACTCAGGTCTTTCGCCGAGCTGGACATTGATCCCCATGTCACAAAGACATTGGATAGTCTTTTCGATTCGAGGGTCCGTGCCGTCTTCAGAGGGGTTAAGACGAGTTAAGCGGATTGTGATTTGTGGTATCGTCTTGCTATCGGGACTTGGGGTACTCGGATTTGTATCAGAAACCAAGCTAGAGAGAGGAGTGGGGATCGATACAGGATTGGCTTTCGCCGCCTTTAAAAGGTCCCTCCCCATTCTCAGCACTGAATTATCGAACGTGGTCTGCACAAGCTTGGGCCTCGGTACATTCTCGTCCTCATCGCTGGTCAGATAGGAATCGATCTCGCGGAATTCCATCATGAGGCGAGCGTTTTTTATCCTGGGTAAAGTTAGCAAGAAGATGCCTATGGATTCGAACAGACTTGCGTGTTTACCCTCACCCACCTCGCTCCGTTTTCAGCGACAACGTCTACCTTGACTGTTTTCACCTGAGCTTTCTTTCCTTTCTTTACATTGTCTTGCGTGTCCTCTAGAGAAAACACGCGATATACTGCGAGGGGCTGACGTGCGTGGACCAGTTCATCCCACACAGCAATTAGATATAGCGCGTTCGTAGATGACGCAGATGGATTGGCGTCTGCTCCAACAAGCTACTGATGGTCTGTACATCAACAAGAGGGAATTGAAATACAGGGACGATGTTACCTTGTCCAACACCTCGCGATCTCGTTTGACTTGCTCGCGAAGGAATCGCAGACCAGGCAAGGCGTGGTCGTCGTGACCTTTGCTTGACGAAGAGAAATAGATCACAGATGGCTGGAAAGAGACATGAAAGGATTGGATAGAGTCGTAGACCTGAGAAAGCCGCGAACGTAACTCTGTGTGTAGCATCAAAAGTGTAGTGTAGTGTTGACTAGCGTGGCGTAGTCAGCTCTCTCATGGTGCCAGGTTCGCCCCGACATCGCTCGTCCACGTTGAAGCCAATCAAACAACCCCCAGCACATCTGAACCTCCACCCAGACTCGCAGAGCAGACCAACAAGCCCAGCCTATGCCAGATTCACTCCCATCTCGGGTGATCCGACACCTCGTCCTGCCACGCCAACCCACCACCCACACACGGGTGGTCTTCGCGCTCATTTCGCCCATCTCCTTCCGAGACATGCCGCGTTCACGGTCACGCTCGTCGTCCACCAGCTCAACAACGTTCCCCTCGTCCACGGCGAGTTTGGCCTCAAGTGGAAGTTCAAGGGCGTCACCTCACACTCGGGCAGTAGCCTTCTCGACAAGGTCAAGCCCAGGAGACCCCAGGGTAAACACTGTGACAAGACCCATCTCAGTACCACCACAGAGCTACCAACCAAGAGCAGCGATACCGACAACGCGTCCCTATTCGACGCGGCCTCCATCTCTGATGCACATAGCATCGCTAACAGCAGCTCCACGCACTCCCATTCGAACGACCATCAAAGTGTGACCAACGGGAACACCCAGGGCCGTACGCAGACCTTCCCAATTCCTGCTGTAGTGGTTTCTGCCAATCATCCACCATCCTCGTCCATGGCGCGTAGTGCAAGTTACACGTCATCCATCGCAAGCATGAGCAGCGCTTCGTCGATGCCTCCCGCGTCACCCAACCTCAATGGCCATTTCCATAATCTCCCAGGCTATCTTTCGGCAGACTGGCCACAACATCGGGGTCAGAGTTTCATGCCCCCGCACAACCCAAGGGCACTCAGTGGGGATACCACACATCTCTCACAGATTTCGGCCAAAGTCGACTACTCCCCTGCAAAGGGAATCACACCATTCGTCAAACTCAAGGAACATAATGTTGTTTGGGAAAAGACGTTGAAATTCGTCGTTCAAATGAGCGTGGCCAGGGACAGTAGAGAGCTGGGAGACTGTGTAGCCAAGTTCGTCGTCATGCAGGTATGTCTATCACTCTTTCTTTCCATCCAATTCACAGAACGACCATTCATGTAGCGCGTGGTTACTGGTGATCCGGACGCACCCCGTAACCCACGTCTCGGTGTCGTCTTCCTCAACCTCGCACAATACGTTGATGCTGGCGTCGTAACACGTCGTTACCTTCTCCGGCAAAGCAAGACAAATGCGACGCTCAAGGTTTGTTTTCATGCTTTCTCTCTCACGTCACTCGCTAAAGTGTCATAGCTTTCTGTCCTTCTAGAACACACAGCGGGGGAACGTGCATACGTTGCACCTCCCCTGCCGAAAGGAGAGATCCTATCTGGCGTTGCTGGCCTCCTCGAGTCATCAGACATTTACCGCACGCGCCCACGTGCCTCGGATTTATATGCCAACGCATCTTCAGATTCTTCGCCTGATGACGTGGCCGTAGCTTCTGGCTCTGACACCTCCTCTATTGTCTCGGGTTCCGGTGTGTCCAGCGGGGGGCCGAGTCACAGCCATGCGGACGGACTCAGTAAACACAAGAAACAGCGCCGGCCGTTTGAGATCTCCAAATTACCGACGATTAATGACCCGAGGGGGACGGAGAAGATGATCGAGGCGCTTTTTAACCCAGTTCCTGTGACACAACGGAGCAAGCTGACCCCATTTACGTTTCTCGTCGAGGTCGATGGGGAGGGCGACGAAGAGGATGGAGGTGGCGAACACGGTCTATACGGGACAGATCGTGTGGCGACCACCCACGTCGACCAGAGTACTCGGCCTGGTATGACGGCCCTCGCAGGTGGCGAGGGAGACGATGACTCGTTGTATGCAGACTCGCTGCAAGAGAGTGCGGACGAGAGAGACGGGTTCGGGAGTGAGTATCACTCACTTCGGTCGCACCCTTCGTTTCAGGGTTCTCTACGGAGTAAGCAATCGATCCGGTCGCTCAAGGCTGTATTCAAGGACGAGGACGCCGCCGAGGAGACGGCAATTAACACGGGTCTCCGTCTGCTGAGTGGCGTGACGGAACGCCGAACGTGGTGGCAGAAGGTGCTGAGTCCACCTGCTGTTGGATGATGCCTTGATGGCACTCGATGTTTCCTATCTTCTCCCATCTTCTCCCTAATTTGATCTTTTTTTTGGTTATTATTCTCATCGGGCATTATCGTGTTACACTCCAAGGTAGATCGCAAACTATTAACTGTTAGACGCATTCATCACGTTTTATTTTCTCTGATACTTCAATGATCATTTTCTAGTCGATAAGGTACTTGCTTTTTAGTCTTCGGGTTGTTCTGCTTGTCACCAATGAAGCGGATCAAGTCGGTGGTATTAGTCTATGAGACGAAATAATACACTGCACATCTACACCAGACAATCATGGAATAAGTCGCGTTTGCTCGCTGCAGAACACATACCTAACTCCCAAACAATCCCCTGACCATACCACCTTCTACTGTGCTCGTCCTTCTCCTTTCCCTTTCCTCCCTCTGCCTTTCTGCCCTCCTTGATGCTGCTTCCTTTGCTTTGGCTTCCTTGGCAGCGAGTTCGGCGGCCCGTTGCTCGCGTCGCGCCTCAAGCGCGTTCCTAGCGTCGAATTGCTCGCGGACGAGCATACGAAGACGCATACCTTCATCCCCCAGAAGTGCCGGAGACGTACCAAGGAGGTACTGATCTAGTCCACCATACTGTGTACGCGTGCGATCAGCTTTTCTCTGTTTCGTTGCACAGACGAAAAAGAATGCACACCTTGTGTATCGTCCTCAATGCTCTCGCGGTCACCTTGACCTGTATGCGCTTATTCAACAGCTCCGAGACCAGAGTCTTGGAGTGGACGTTTGGGAGCCAGGTGCGACGGGTTTTTTTGAGTGAATGGGGCACATTGTTTCCGTGTTGAATTGTCTTTCCATGGAAGAGACCAAGTGAGGCGCGTTTAAAGGGCTGGGGGAGCGCTGCGGGGAGGGTGGACAGGACGGGGTGGGTAGGAAACATAGTGCGCTAGTAGGCACAAACAAGTGTAAATATATTCGGTCACTCGGGATGGTTGTTTGACCTTGTTGAATTCAAAAGGCTTTGCTTGCCTTCTTTGCATAACCACTATCCCATAGACTCAGCAAGGAATAATGTGGCGAATGACAGCGGCTTTGTGGTGGTGCTCCCACGATAAAGGAGAGATAATCCTCGACAAGCATCATTGACGTTTGCACCTCCTCCGTATTCCAGGAGAAATCAAGAAACATGCTACACGATAGCTCTACTCTACTGCCCTGCCTAACATGCAGTCTGCCACGAATGGACTATTTTGGGATGGCGCCAAATGTTGTATCGGGCTTAAGCATGGATGCGAGCTCTTCAAGCGCAGCAGAAGAAACGGTCACGGATGATTCAGATTTATCTTGTCCAGGAGGAGTGCGGAATTCTGAAATATCGACAGGCGTGGGCTCAGGCATGGGTAGCCTGGGCTATAATCAAAGAGCCAGTTCAATGGAGGAAGATCTGGGTAGACAGCCGCCCATGCCTTTGCTATCAAGAGGACTATGAAGCCCTTGTCGCTGATCCGGCACGACTCCAATGTTCTATCGTCTGCAGGAACTTTGGCTATAGACGATAAGAACACCGGCACGTGGCGAAGACATATGCCTACCACAGAACAGAATGCTTTGTTTTTCGATGGGATAGCCTTGAGACGCATGGATCTTTACTTTGAAGTCAGCGATCGTGTCTGAAGGCTCGGCATCGACCTATTGTAGAGTAAAAGGGCTGTTCAAAGTGAACAAGATAACAAACTTGAAAATCGTTTGTCTCTTGGTAGACTCGTACGGATATCTTCATCGTAGGGATGTTGCAGGCCTCGAGTGTCCTCCTTCCTGTATTCTAGCGCACAGGAGGTTTCCTCTTTGAGATATTATGTAAGATATATCACGTGAGTCGTGTACCATCGCATCAAATCGCTTCCAACCACATCTCAGATGGCAGATGCATAAAACTACTTTTGAAAGTTCTAATAAACTTGCGAGGGAGAGATGTCAACACACTCTAGGGAACTTTTTGCAAACATTAGGGTCACACTGCTTCTTCGGCGTTTTCAAATCTGGTCCCCTCCCGATCCCGACAACTCTCGTCGTTGATAATGATTATTGGACTAGGCGGGCACTGACCATCGTTGGGCGTGTTCTCGGAAAGCATCGTGTTACGGACTTGCAACCGGTACCTTGCCTCTGCAAAAACACTATCGATGGTAGACGTTGGCTGGTTCTCCCGATGATTAAACATTCCGACACGAATAATCACCATATAAAACGTGATGGAGATGGTGGGTACGATCTCAGGGTAAAATAAAATAAAAACATGTCAGTGCGGTTATTCTCGTAGAAGGGTGAGGCATATTGGCTGACCATGTTTAGAATCACAAACTGTCCTTTGGACTGTACCGAAAAACAGATCATCAACGCGAGGAGGACGGCAAAGTATATCACGCCAGCATCGATAATGGTATGTAGAGTTTCTCGTAAGAGATTCTTTGAATGACCACGCAGGTCTATGGTTTTACGCTCGATGTGCCAGATGCGATAGACCAACAAAACTGGAGGACAGCAAGAAAGTTCAGAAACGCCCTCAGTACGCATTCAAAATCGAGTACGCACAGGTTGCCGAGACATTGGTCGCAAATACCGTTGCATAGAACGCTTTGATCCATACCGAAAGGATCTCACAAAAAACATTGTATTCGGTCGTAAGTTGTGATTCAGCATATGCGCTTGCAATTCCGGTCACTTTGGAGTTTGTCGTGATTCATCCCAGCCATCCCAAATCATACGGTATACGTACCACCGGTAGCGCACCAAAGCAAGGTAGGAAAAACCATGACGAATTTCGATCGCCACACCACAGAACAGCGATAGAGCTGTGGATGCGTTCAACAGGTATGGTCCGCTTTGACAGAAAACAACGCTTACGATAACTCCGTCCCCTATTAGCGTCTGTATAGCATATAGATAGTTCTTGGTCACGAATGTCCAATGGGATACACTCGAAAAGAACGCTATAGGCCCTCCCGTGTCGTCTCGATACAATATCAAACCCTCGTTAACCCTTATGATGTCGATCACGAGGTGCTATGTGTCAAAGAAAAAAACTGTCTCTATGCTGCTCACTAGAAGAAGTGAAGAGAATCACGTACCACCGTGCTGCACAACAACAGCGAGCAAGCCACCGTAATCATCCTACGATTTGCTCTCTGAGAGGGCCGCCGAGAGAAGAGCACCCAGATCGTTGCTCCAAACATCAACAACGAGAAACCTTGTCTTCGGTGTGATGCTTTTGTCAGGGCTCATCGTTAACTGGTCTCACCGTACAAGATCCCTTCTAGTAGCGTTGACAAGAGCTCTGCCTTGTCTAAAGGGATATCATTCGTACCCATAAGCCGAGCCGACCCACGAGCTCAGGATAAGGTAAGGAAGAACAAGAGGGGCGAAAGGGAGTGTGTAAGAGGATTTGAAAGACTGAGGGGAAATGATGTTAACGGTATTAATTACCCAGGGTACCCAACCCCAATTCAGCCGACCAGTGTTTGAAGAAAGACACAAATGCCGGATTGCCCGGGATTCGAACGGTGTCGCCATCTTTGTGAAGGTAATGAGGTCATGTTGAAACTGCACAAATTGATTATTTTACAGTATGCGCTTTTAGTGGAAGCGGCTTTGATGGATAAGATGTATTTGGCAGATATCTTTGATCATCGGACGTTGTGGCATTGGGTGTGCGATTCCACCACAATCGACATCGTTGGATGCAGGGTGGGGACACCCCAAACACTCGGATCACTCTTCAAGCTCAAGTGCCATCGGCAACGCTCTTGTACTTCAAGAGTGCATTATGACGCTGTTTGCCCCAGCGGCGTTGCGGCTTCCATAATGAAGACTATCACAACGAAATAATCACCTCTTCCGCACAATTGTGACTGGTTATGGCTAATGCCCTACAGCGCCACGTTTTACCCGCAGATTTTTTAGAGTGATAACATCAAACGCGTCGTGAACATGGATTGATGATTGATCAAATCAATCATACCTCTCAAGGTTCGTTCACAGTTGCAGCTGGTGCATTTCTCATGATTGAGTTCGCATCGTTACCCGGTCAAACGAACGTTTCTATGTACTTCGACTGTCGCTACCATACGGATGGCTAGCAAACGTTTCAGGTCTGTGCCCTGACACTACTGAATCAATAATGTTAGAGATTGCTGATACGTATGTACAAACGCGCCATTACTGTAATTTACAGGTGCTCGCCGGCTCAATTGCGTCTGGTGACTCTGGTTTGAGTGCGGGAGATCGAGCCCTTTGGTCAAAGGAAAACAAACCCGTGGTGTCGTTGGGATTTGCAACCGGTCTGCGCAAGCGTAAAAATGATGGAAACCACAGACTCGCACGGACATAGGCGATTTTCGCGAACGTACGGTTTCGGTTATTCGGGTGTAACGGAAGCGCATGAATACCCCTTGATTCTGGTATCCGTGCGTCTTCCATCTGTTCTGTGAGGTTCGACCGCAAATCTCAACCGTCCACAGTCGATGCTCGTCTTGGACGCAGTAACGTTCTTGACGATCTAGCCTCGTTTCGCCGCCAGCACGACTCCGAGCTTCAAGTCGTCCGGCTTTGGGAAGAACCGACAGGTCCAGAACAAGACGGTATAGTGTGCAGTCCCACCATATGACGATCTTTGCCTTATGGCCCCTCACGACATCCTCTGCCACTGGAACGTAGTCGCTGGTGTCCTGCTGCATTCCTGATTCCTTGACATGCACTGATCTCAAGCCTCTTTCAACCGATTGTGTTCAGGTCTGTCGTTCCCCTGCTACCTGCAGCTGGGGATACGACCTCGAGCTTGATCACTCAAGTTCAAAAAGAGAAGAGCAGGCCTGCAAGAATGCGAAGTGTGGAAATAATATACAGTTGATCTCCAATAAATCGTACACGACGCACCACCAAAGTGGCTGCGGGAAAAGGCGGTAAGATAAAAGCTCAGATAGAATAGCCCCTCCCCACCTCAAGCGCTGTACCTCATCACAACCACGACGAGTGCAGCAATAAATGCCAGAGTAATCAATATCCCACTCGTCACTGCCGCAATGCGACACCGTCGCACATAGGGATTTACTATCACCTGCCTTTCCCATTCAACAGGCTTTGGTGTCAATAATACCACTGTTCGCTGACTCTGGTATGGCGGCGGCGGCGGAGTCAAACTTAACACTGATGGTGCCACGAACGGATATCCATGATGCACTTTTGTCGTATCCAAGCTATGCTGACTCTTACTCTTGTTCACGAAGAGTGGCACGATGCTGGTCCGTCCGCCCTCGAGACCCTTGCGGTTTCCTTTACTGTGCCCTAACTCAACGTTGCGCCCACCCGGAGGAAGTTTGGGAGAGACAAGCCAGCCCCCGAACAGCCAGCACCACGGCATGATGAAGCCGAGCCAGAATAAGACTTGAATTGTATCCGTGTGTTTTGAGTGCAACGTCCACCTGCGACCTGCTTTCCGCGCCGATTCGCGTTCCGAGGCAGGTGCAAGATACAACGATGATGGTGCAAAACGTCGGTCTACGAAAGATGAAGAAGTGGAAATAGAGGAGCCAAGTTCCTGGAGACTCGGCGCGTGTACACCCAAACGAGAGGGATATGCAGTAGGACGATGAAGGTGATTATCCGAACTCTGCGAGCCAGAAGGATGGTTGTAAGAGGGTGGAGAGATAGATACACCCGAAGAGGGAGGGTGCGTAATTATACGTGTAGGGATGGGTGGCTTGGAGTCATTCTGAAGCAACGGTTGTGACTGTGTGGTAGGCGGGATGCCAGCAATCTCGTCGAGGAGGCGGGGGTCGAATGCATGAATGGTTCCATCGGATTCACGTCTGAAGCCGTCCTCTGCGTCGACAAAGACCTCGTCTTGTCCAAGAGAGTACTTGCTCTCTCTCCCTTGTCCTGTCTGAGCAGTGACGAAACTTTCCCTCCGGTCCGACACTGAGTCGTCATCACGTACACAAACATCGAGCAGCCCACGCGAGTGGAGCGATGTCGGCGTTGTCAAGAATGCCTGACCCCTAAATTCGGGTTTGAGATCCAACGGAGGGATGACAGGAGGGGTAATAGAAGACACGCTAGATTGGTGTGTTCGCGTAGATGACAAACTGACCGATCGTTTGAGTGGCCTCGAAATAAATGTCGAGACCGGAGAAGGACCTTTGAACAATCACCGGGTCAGCCATTTCACGTATGAAAACGCGGGATGGATAACACAAGGAGGTACTTACGAGGCGAATCGTTTCCTTCCTCCTCCCTCCTCCGCGCAAAAGGTACAACACCGCCCAGATGTGATGGCGTTACTGGGGTCTGTACCTGCGCTTGAGGCGTGGAGAACCCACCCCTTGCGCTAACTAATACAGGTGTGATAGGGACAGGGCTAACAGGGGTTACGGTGGCCGTCCCAAATCCATCACTCGGACTCACGGGCGTTAGGATAGCCGCACTTGTCCTTGCGGTATGCGTAGTGCTGGATCGTGACCCCCCACCGTCGTGGGTCGAGCTTGGAAGTGATGAAGGTCGTTTTTCTGGGGAAAAATAATCCTGCTCGACGATGGGTGAGAGCTGTTGGTTGAAGAATTCCTGGACAGGAACACGAAGAGAGTGCGAGCTCTTCGTGGGATGAAGGAGTTTAGGACGAGCAGAGATATTAGGCGGAGGGCTAGTTGGCGGAGGTGGTGGGAAGTGGGGACTTGGAGATGATCGTCCTTGCATGAGAGAGTGAGTAGATGATGACGGCCCGCCAGAAGACTGGGAAAGGGGAGCGGCAGAGGTTGTACCCAGATTGGTTCTGCTAGCATTGGTGGCGGAGTTGGGATTTCCGGGACCTAGCCAAGACACGTGTGAAGGTGTGGCTGGCGACTCTAGACTGCTCTGCGAAGACGAAGACGGTGTGTGGGTGTAGCCCTGCCAATATGGGTACGGATGAGTCGGAACACGAATCTCGGGTGGAAGCGGGCGAGGGCCAGAGGAGGCGGACGAAGAGGACGCAAGGGACGTCGTACTCGAGAGGGGATGGTCAATCTGACGGTCGGCTGCAGAGTGAATTTCGGTTCGGACGTGGACCTCCATCGGTACGCGGGAGGACAATGGGTCCGGTAAGGGCATGAGTGGAGAGGTGGAATCTCGCTGGCGTTCCTTGCCTTTTGAATTTGAGGAGTGGGTGTTTGCAGAGTCCTTTAAGCCTAGTAAACGACGCATGTTGTACAGCTATGGGTGTGTGCGATTGTATACGGCGAATCAACGCAGGAATTGCTCGTACCCCTGCCCACCGCAGTTCGTTCGGTGAATAGGAGATAGACATCCGTGGTAGACTCACCTTGTGATCTGGCTCCGGAATCCCGCCGGTATGAGGGTTATCGATCCTAGTGCGAGCCCGGGATAAACTATTAGCACGAAAGTCGAGCGTGGATTAGTGTGTTGCCTCGCCAGGAGCGCAGGTTTCAAAGTAGATTCCTCCAAAAAAAGTTGAAACGAAATGGGGCCGTAGAAGGAATGGAGCAGTTCACAGGAGCATAGCGTCCGTTATATGTACGCAGATGGGATGCAAGCGCGTGTTCCGCGAGGCTTATAGGGGGTGCGATACCAAATCCGAATGTGCCACGAGAGCGCCTGGCGAACACGGCGCAGGGGGGAGGAGTCACACACATAATATATGTGCGGCTAGGCAAGAATGAATCCGGGCATGACTCAGGGAACACGCTGTACGAGCATGTTTGATCTTCAGCCCGTCATCTCGGTGACCAGCCTGGCAATGTAAATGCAAAAGTCACAGACAAGAGGTTGGACAAACCGACATCTGGAACTTGCCAGTTGTTGAAAAACCTCGAGAATATGATTGTGAATGAGAAACGAAGTACCCGGAATGGTTCGACATGCTGTTGCGCAGCCTTGCGTTTCAAGGTACATCATTGGCCTCGTGTAGTCCTCCTGGCCGCTGGTCGTGACTCGATTGGACACTGACTCGGATAATGACACGAGACCGAGTACGTGGAGCACTGAACTTGTCGCCGAGGTGTTGAAGATGGTGATGTTGATGGTAGACGAGTAGCTGAGTTCGATATTGGAAGAGTAAGGCATTGGCTAGTAAGTATAAACAGTTCTGGGTATCCGTATAGTAAGTCGTCCTAAGTATGTATGGAAATCCGTGTCATAACAATACAATATGAGCTGCGCGTAAATCTGCCATGAAAGTTTGGCGGTGGTATCGACAAGCATTTAATCCTTGGTTTCCAAAGTATGTGGAGTGTCGTGAACACCCGACTCGACGGGTGTAATGGTGTCCGTGACTTCTTGTACCAGGGCAGTGGGCCCGTTACTCGCCAAGTTGGCGGTAGATTCTGGTTCTGTTCTGCCACTGTCCTCAGCTTGCTCTTCTGTACCATACTCGGGTGATGAAGAGGCGACAGAGTCTTCACCATCTGCGTGCTCCTCAGCCTCTTCGAGCACATTAGATCTGCCCAGCTCTGGCGACTCGGACTCGGGCTCTGGAGGCCCAGATGGCGAATCTGGGAGAGGGATAGTTTCAGGCTGTATTGTTAAAGGATCTTCTGCCTTGTCCTTGGCTTCGAGATCAACCTCATTGACCCTCTTCGTGACCTCCTTTACATCCTGTCGCATCACAGAAGGAAGCTTGGTGCTCTCCTCCTCTACCACAGCATCGCATTCGGTATCTGGCTTGAGTGGGTCGGTCTTTGTCCTCTTTGCCATGGAAGAAGTATAATCATTGACATCTTGGTCTGTGATGCTGTATGCACGCTTTCGACCGATTGTGGGCGCGTGAGATGTCGCTGGTCAAGGAGATCAGGTTGAGAAGACAACGTGAGGATCGTAACACTCACCATCGTCCCTCCAAGGACGGTCAGGACGGGGAAGAAGTGAGCCAGAGACGCGTCGTAAAAACTGGAACATGGGACGGGATCAGCAGGGGAATGTGTTGGACAAGGAGTGAGCAGAGATATGAGCCATATCCACACCACTACAACTGTTTACACTTGTTTGTTCGTATGGATTGTGGAACATATGATTACGTAACTCTATGGCTACAGATATGGACGGGCAGGAGTCATGTAGACAGTGACCACCATGACCCTCGACATTACAAGCTTCATAGACAGCAAGGGAGGGAATGCAGAAGATATTCGAGAGTCTCAGCGCAAACGCGGAGAGCCCGTCGAGCTCGTTGATCAAGTCATTCAGATGTATGCCGAGTGGGTGAAGAGTACGTCTAATCCCCCTCATCAACCACGTCGCACACCCATCACGGCCTCTAGAGGACTATGAAATTAATGGTCTCAACAAACAAGTGAACGCGATCCAGAAGGAGATCGGAACCAAGAAAAAGGTACATACATGCAGTGCAACACTCCATCTTACCACAGATCTGTCACTTTACAGGCCAAAGAACCTGCAGATGATCTCGTGGAGAAAAAGAAGCTTCTCGATGCCGACGTAGAAGCCAAGCGAAGAGAAACCCGTGAATACGAATTGACAATGCGCCAAAAGGCAAGCAACGTTGGAAACATCGTAGCCAAGGGTGTTCCAGTCAGCCTGACAGAGGTGTGTGTCTTTCACACCGAAAATTCAGTGGTACATTGTTCTCACATACCCACAATAGGATGATAATGTGACACTACGAACATGGCATCCAGATGGTCCCAATGGCAAGGTGGAAAAAAAGACTGACATCATGCCCCATCATGAAGTCCTTCTCCGACTGGATGCCATGGATCTCGAACGAGGTAGAATCCGCAGTCCCCATACCTATATTCCATCCTCATCGCTCAGACCAATGTACACAGGCGCAAAGATAGCCGGTCACAGAGGCTACTTCCTTATCGACGACGGCATCGATCTCAATCAAGCCCTCATCTCTTACGCTCTCGACTTCCTTCGGAAACGTGGCTACAAAAAGATTCAGCCTCCATTCATGGTTAACAAAGACGTCATGGGCAAGACTGCCCAACTCAGCCAATTTGACGAGGAACTTTACAAGGTACGTCTCCGTCATCGCTCAACGTCGCCTTTCTAAACGACGCGTTTGCATCTCGCCTATACAGGTCATTGCCGACGAAGATGAAAAGTACTTGATAGCCACTTCCGAACAGCCCATCTCTGCCTTCCACGCCGACGAGTGGTTCGAAGACCCAAAAACACAGCTCCCACTTTACTACGCCGGTTACTCGACCTGTTTCCGCAAAGAAGCTGGCTCGGCTGGTCGCGACATGTGGGGCATCTTCCGCGTCCATCAATTCGAAAAGGTAGAGCAGTTTGTCGTCACCGCCCCAGAGGACAGCTGGACCGCGTTCGATACGATGCTAGGTAACAGTGAGGCGTTTTATCAAAGCCTTGGATTGCGCTATCGCGTCGTTGCGATCGTCAGTGGCGCATTGAATCTCGCCGCGTCGAAAAAGTGTGATTTAGAGGCATGGTTTCCCTTCCAAGGTGCTTACAAGGAACTGGTGTCTTGCTCGAATTGTACAGACTATCGTGCGTCTCTTCTTTTTTCCTCAAGCGTTGGTTGTTGGTGGCTCATGTCACCAATACGTTGACAGAGAGCAGACGGCTCGAAGTTCGCTGTGGCCTCAAGTCGAAAGATCAGCAACGAAAACTATACGTTCATATGCTCAATGGGACCATGTGCGCCACTGAACGTGCGCTGTGTTGCCTCGTCGAGAACTACCAGACGCCCGACGTATGTTTTCCTTGTTGTCTCATTGATCACTTTGTCACGCGAAACAGGGCCTCGTGATACCCGAAGTGTTGCGACCATATATGCATGGACGGGATTTCCTGCCATGGAAGAGGGCACTGCCCAAGAATCTGCAGCGGAAGCAGGCATAATAGAGGTTACTCTATACAAACATTCTCCGGACCCGTGCCGCAGAGTGTACGTAGAAAAGTAAATGAGAGATGCCGATGGATTTTGTATGTACCACCGAGGGTCGTTCACCATGACATGAACGAAAAAAATAAAATAAAATGAGGAAAAAAAGAAACAGTTGGATACAAATACAGATTCAATAGCAGTACTTGGCGTGGTCATAGTACAATAAGATAAGCGGCAAAGGCGTATGTGTATGTAGTTGCGGATGGGTATCTCGAATCTCCGACCGCGGGGATGGTAAGAACCCGTTGAATACAATATGATATACATACGCGGACATATATCATGTTGGGGTCCAACAAAGGAGCATAAAAAGAGCACCGTGCAAACGCGCAAATGGAGGAAACAATGGACCTACAAGGAGAAATCGGACTCCAATCATGGCTCATTCAGCTCAAAGTAGGCCCTGAATATGGATTCCGTGTGGAGATGTGTGTCGGAAATGACGCTGTGAACATGCATGAATAACCGCGGAAACCGTTTGGTGAAGTAGCTCAGGAATCCCTCGGGCATCGGTCCCAACGTGCGCTTCACGTGCTCGGGAAGATCCTGATAGTGATGTTTCTGCACTGTGCATTAAAAACCCTGAGAAAATAGACGAAATGTGCAAAGGCACACCTTGTTCCTCAAGGCCCGCAGTAGATCTTGCACGCTCTTTCCATCATATTTGCGGAATTTACCCAAGTTTTCGATAAAAACCTTGTCAAGTCTTGCGTGCCAGTCATGTCCCACAATTTCAAATGCACCTGTCTCGAGAACGATTAGGTTGTGTTCCCGAGGATCTCGACACATGATTTCGAAGCGATCGGATGCGTCCTGAAGGAAATTCAGACGGCGGGCCGGATCCCAGAAGTAAGGATGTAGGAGACACGATGTAGTGTCCGGCCTTCGTGAGGGTGGGGGGTCAGCATAGTGTCAGGGCCAAGAATGAAGCAAGGGCAGACTGGATGTTTGATTTACCTATGATGTGCGTCCGGGTCCAGCATCCTCCCAATTAGATTAACGGCCTCTGAACCTTCCTCCCCAAACCTCTCCAAACCATCCAATTGTTTCACATTTTTAATGATATTAACTTCCCGTTCAAATCTGCCCCCAAATGGATGCGATCCATTCGTGAGGACATAATAGAACAGACAACCTAGTGCAAAAATATCAACAGCTTTCGTTAGGCGTGTCGTAGATCTCGACGTGGATGTGTCCCCGATAACGGTACTTGTGCTGTCCGTGGATGATTGCGATCCTTCATCGTTGAGAGAATCATCGAGTTTCACATCGCCGCGCAGAATCTCTGGAGCTCTCCAGCCCACTGTACCAGCAGCTTGTGTACCCTGTGCGGTTGGCAAGAAGCTCGTCTGATCGACATCGAGTTTTTTGCAAAGGCCAAAATCGGATATTAGCATTCTTCTCCCGCCGTCCATTCCTGTTGAACCGTTTTTTGGACCTGAGAAGAGAATATTGTGGGGTTTGATGTCGCGATGTATAATTTTGAGCGAGTGGAGATGACGCAGTCCAGATGTAATTTGCCGCAGAGCTCGCTTGGGATTAAAAGTTGCAACAATTTCTTGATGTTGATCCGGGGACTCGATCACATCTGCAAGCGAGGCGGGACACAACTCGAGAGCGATGTAGAGGAAGTTGCCCTGGGATTCTTGATAGTAGTAGCGGATGACATTGGGGTGGTCATCCGACTCCTGCAAAATGCTGACCTCGCGAGCTGCGAGTGTAACAAAGTCTCGGAGTAGGCGTTTAACAGCTACCGCACGACCTTGGAGAGAACCCTTGTAGACCACCGTACCATGTGAACCAAATCCTAGGAAAGGTGCATAAGCCGGGCGTTTCGAAACTCGAGAATGAAAGGAAGGTAACGAACTTACCGAGAACTGTATCGGATACGATAAGCGAGGGTGTAGTGGGCTGGGGAGCGGACTGAGCAACGAGCACCGAGGATTCAGAGACCTTTGTCTTTTCCTCGCCCGCACTTCCATCATGATCCACTTTGGGCTCCGCAACACCATCTGCATCCTTCTCTCCTTCAGTATCGTCAACAGTACCGGCATTTGCGGAACTGTTTCCCTTCCCCTTCTTTCCTCTGCGTCGTCTATGGGCCTTGCGCTTTCTGGGAGTCGTGTCTGCGATATCCCCTTCCCGCTCGCTCTCCTCGACGTCATCGGCGATTGAAGCCCCAGGTGAGTCAGGAGTCTCCTGCGATAGTACACGCAAACCCGCCGAATGGACCACAGGATCTGATGCAATAGATACCAGGGTAGGCAGAGATGGCCCATCGTCTGATACAAGGGATGATGAGAGGACCATCGTGTCATGGCTTTCCTCATCTAGTGCCGGTGGAGCCTCTGGTGACACTTCCATGGTCGCGGGTTGAGGAGTGGAAGGAGAGAGAATGGATGCAGTTTGAATGTCGGGTGTGGAGCGGAAAGTGGACGTGTATAGTTTGTCTCTGAATAAGAAGATAGAACCAAAGACCGTGGCCAAGAGGAGGGTAACAAAGGCAGTCGTCATCCCGAAACTCTCCCCCAGTGCACTCGTGACTGATGCCCACGAGGGTATGGCCGTAGTTAGATTGCTAGTGGTATCAGGGATATCTGTTAGGGAATCTACTGTATCATTGGTTCTTTGAGTCAGGTCGACACCTGGTGGGAGCTCCACGGAAGGGACGCCAGGCAGCTGTCTAGAATTGAGAGAGGACGCGTCCAAGGGACGCTTTCCAGTAAGACATCGAGTATCAAAGGGTGATTCTGCACACAGTTCCCTGAGCCTGCGGCGCTTGGAGACTGCGTCGACACCATCCGGAAGGTCTCGGGGGATGGCCGAGGGTGGCGGGTCGATAGCACGAGAGTTGATACTGTATTCGGTGTCTCCGAAAGCGATAAGCGGAAAGTGGCCATTACTCATAACGAATAGTGAACCAGTTTCGTCCACGAGACCGACATACGCAGTGTCTGGATCATATAGTGACGGCGTGGAGGACTTGTCAAAGCCTCGGAGAACATCTGAGATCGGCGGACGCGGCTGCATGAGCACAAAAGGCTCCGAGCGCCTAGAACTTGAAAGAACATCAAAGACAGCAACGCTACGCGGACATCATGGCAAACGTGGGTGAAGATCAGGGACTAGCGAGGTACCAAATATGGACTACTTACATTGGACTATCAAAAGTCAGGGCCCACAGGATTTGCGACATGGATGAGTCACCTTCTGGTGCTTTGAATGATATGACTTGTCCATTGGGCAGAGATTCGACGTAGACGTTGTCCGGAGTGCGCCGGTAGGTAGCTTGGACAGCATTGTCCTGCATATTGGGACCATAGGAAGAAAAAGAGAGGTTGTGAACGGGCACCCTGCGTCCGGAGGGAGAGCGAGTGTAAATGGCGACGTGATAATCTTTAACGGTGTTCTGAAACGAGGTATTGGATCTGTTCAGAGGACTCACCTGTACGACCGACGAATACCTCTGTAGGAACAGGTTCACCGTTCGTTGACAGACGCTCCTCGAGTTCATCCAGGTCGACTTCATTGTTTTGAGCAAGGTCCTCAAATGGGTTCCAAGGACACTCTGCGTTGATCGCCTTTACATTTCCGGTTTCTAGCTCTATAGACAAGAGCGAGGTCTCTTTCTTTCCGACAAATACACGCTCGTCATCTTCTCTGTCGAATTTGAAGGGGGACAATTCGACAAGTTGTGACATGGACAAGGAGAGGGGTTGCAACGGGCTGGTGGGCGTTGTCATGACATATATATCACCGCTCTGAGGTTCGATGATGTAGATCTCCTGGTGGGCGTCGTCGTCGTCAGTGAGGTCGTAGTCGACGGCGGCATGCCTGGTGCGGACGAGAGGGGCGAAACTGGAGGAAATGTCGCTGGCCGCAGTAGACGTAGACCAGAGACGTTGACCAGAAGTACGGTCGACTGCATGGAAACTGCCGTCGATTGAGGCGACAAGGACGACATTGACGAGTTGTATGTCTTGAGCGTCGTCGCTGAGGGTGTTCAAGGGTCGCGCGTGGTTGGCTGCGCTGTGGGCGGGGAGAAGGTCGCGGTGGAGGGCGAGGATGTGGGGGACGAGGAGGAGGAGGAAGAGGAAGAGGATGGACATTTGTCCATGGATGTGGTGAAACGAAACGAGCGCTGAGACGACACCCATGCCCGACATTCCACTCGGTTCTCAGATATTCGACCTCGCCTTTCACCCGTCCGAGACGGTCGTCTATGCGGGTCTGCTCAACGGCACAGTAAAAGCCTTTGGCTACGACGAGCAGGGCCAATACCACCCCGCATTCTCTCTCAGACCATCCAAACGCTCGTGTCGGTCTCTCACCACAGACCATGACGGTGCCCATCTCTTTGCCGCCGGAAAGGCCAAGGCCATCTTGTACGTTGACTTCCATTGTGTGTGCGCTGCTAATTGCAACCCGTCTAGCACCATCGACACCTCCTCTGGCGCCATTTCTGACACACGCAAAGACGCACACGAGTGAGTAATATCCCTCGTATTGCCCCCGCCGTCCCTTGACATCGCCAGTGCCTGCATAGTTCACCTGTGAATCGCATAAAACATCTTCTCCCCAACATGTTTTGCACCGGTGATGATGACGGCGTGATCAAGGTCTGTCATTGCCCAGATATGAGCGTGAATGACACCCGCCCATGTGCATGTACCATCTAGCTCTGGGACCCACGGACACCACAAGAAATACGTCGATATAACCACCATTTCGACTACATATCAGACTTTTTGTGGCTCGATGACAAAAAGCAGCTCGTTTCTACAAGGTAGTCGTTCAACTCGTTCAACTGCTCTCTCGAATTCCTGTGCTTATCTTTGCTCCTTACAAAGTGCAGATGGCACACTGTCTGTGATAGATGTACGTGCGAAAAGGTCGGAACCTCTCGCCCGGTCAGAGGACCAAGAGGACGAGCTGTTGTCCATCGTCCCCATAAAAAAGTAAGCCTTTTCGCCCTATTGGATTTATCGACTTTCTTATGCCACATGCAGCGGAACAAAGGTGGTGGTCGGTACTCAATTGGGAATCTTATCAATATTCAACCGCAACCAGGGGTGGGGTGACTGTGTTGACAGAGTTCCCGGGTAGGCCGCGACCCTGAAAAATCAATGCAACTTTCTCATGTCAACCCATCCAGACACCCGCAGTCCATTGATGCACTCTGTGCTCTACCATCGTCATACCCCTCTTCCCACTCCACGATCCTCACTGGATCATCAGATGGCCTTCTACGTGTCGTACAATTGTTTCCTACCAAGCTTCTCGGTGTAGTTGCCGATCATGGGTCATTCCCGGTTGAAAGAATTGCAGTCGACCAGAATGGTGAAGGAAGATGGCTAGGCAGTGCAGGTCATGATGATACACTCAAGATGACGGACCTCAAAGACATTTTCGAGGATGAGGACGGCACTGACGACCGAAAGCCCGGCGAGCTTTCTGAGAGCGAAGAACCTCATCCGGACAAGAACCTGGCTGCGGAGGAGACAAACTCAGACGGAGCCGAACTAAAAAATGAACCTCAAAACTCCGATTCCGATGCACCCAAGGAGAAGAAAAGGAAGAGAAAGGGAGAAAAAGGTTCATTAACGGGAAGGAAGAAGAAAGGGAGAAACGAAGTTGATGTCGAACCATCCTTTTTTTCTGGTCTATGAAAATCAATTCAACGCATGTAATCCTCTTTTACAAGAATGTAAACGGTGAATTGCAAATGTTGTGCGTCAGCATTCTGTTAACCGTACCAAGAGACCAAGGCTGTAATGCGTTGTCACTACACCCGCAGCGTCTATCAAATCCGTGTTACCTGATGTGACTGAGTGATTCATTCCGTATGCTGCGGAAACAAGGTCTCTGCCACATCATGGCATATAGAACCGCACTCTTCGCAAATATGTACGTACCTTTCTGTCATTGAAAGAGACACCCTATTGGTGGGGACTCTGAGTTCCCGCATTGGCTGATAGAGCACTGTTCGGTTCTTTCTCGTCCGCGGATGCAAGCGGCGAGCGTCAATTAGCACCGACACCGAGATCGGCAATTACACGCTCCAACCACCTTGCGGCAGATGGCAGAGATGTAGTGATGATGCCCCTGAAATGTGCGGGAACATTGAGAACGGTAGGGTAGATTTGTGGAGTAAATCGACACGTTTGGCGCATCTTTCTCAGCCAACGGAGATTCCAGAATACATTGCTAAACTTCATCTCCGTGTCAAAGTAATGCTTGGATAATTGGGTCCATTATGATTTTCAGAATGATATTCTACCCAGTCTCACCTTCACTGGCAGAACAAATTCTGGCAGACACACGACGTCATCGTCCAAAGATTTGTTCGAGCGTCGCACACGAATCATCTGTATAATGAGCTCTTGTGTGCATTTTCTGGGCAAACATTGTGCCTGGATAGAGTTTCATGGATAATAAGGCTCGGAACGATCTGTCAATCCCATGTCGCCCGATGGCATCTGTGTTCTCACCTGTGGTTGCACTAATGATGCCACCGAGCGTGATATCGTCATCAAATCCCTCCGTTCGGAGAGGGAGGCCTCTGGCCTTGGAGCATGTTCCATCGGACCGGTAAACCCTACCAACGGCTTGAAGGTACATCAGACCAAGTCCCCGTTCCCGTTTCCCATCCAAGGGTCGCGGGAGGTGAACAAAGGCCGCAAACAGGAATGAAAGGCTTACTACGCCAAATGTGATAGACACCGCCAAGCCTATGAAATGCAGTTTGAGCGAAAATGTTCAGATGTGAATACGCCAGGGTGGAAAGGTCAGGACCAGGCACATCCGACTTGTTCTCTGTAACGGAGGCTGGACCAGGTGACGAATCAGATGACTGTGATGCGCCCACAGAGGGTGAAGCGTATGCTGGTGGGAAAACCAGCTGGCCGTTGGCTGTACGAACCGATAAGCCTACTCTGTTCCTTGTAAGAATATCCGGAGACAAAGTGGACCCGGCAGTGGTTAGTAGGACCTCCTGGGATGATTTCTTTTGCACCTTTCCACGACACTGTGCCCCTGCTACGTCGGTTGATAGGGATTCCACGACATCGCAACGAGGATCAGATCCGAAATAGGTCACTACGAAGACCCCGGATACCCTGAGGGGGTCACTATAAGGTGGCTGTGCAATATTCCAACTTGCCAGCACTACTTGTCCTCATGCTGCCACGAATCACAGTCGCATCGCTCCGCACAGGTCATGTTCGAAACTTGTCGGCAAGGGCGTCTACTATTCTCAGTGAATTAGACATACCCATCAAGACAGAAATACCCGGAGTCTACGATGGACAATGGAAAGGGTCTGGTGACATCCTGGAGAGCACTTGTCCAACTACCGGCGAGGTGTTGGCACGTGTCAAGTCTGTACGTCTTCATTGCTCCATCATCACCGTCGCTGGGCTGACCCTGGGCAGGCCTCACCACGTGAACTCCACGATGCCTTGGACAAGTCCCAAGAAGCATATCTTTATCTTAGGAAATTACCCGCCCCTCAACGTGGAGATATACTGAGGCTAGTCCGAGAATCACTCGCGGCAAAGGTGAGAAATCCGGCATGTCGTACACATTCTGTTCTTCATCTCTTGGTCTCTCAGCGGGATGCACTCGGGGCACTGGTATCCCTCGAGATGGGTAAGATCAGGACAGAAGGTATTGGTGAAGTGCAAGAATTTGTTGACATTGTGCGTCGACACACGCGTCCTTCCCACAAACGACCAAGTTTTTTGGCTCTCTAGTGTGATTATGCTATCGGCTTGTCGCGAATGATGAACGGCAGGGTCATTGCATCGGAACGTCCCGGTCACACCATCCTAGAGGGTTAGCCCATTCTTATCCCCCTTTGGTCGCTTGTTGACTCTGTTTCATGTATAGTGCCAAACCCTCTTGGTGCTGTTGGGGTGTTAACAGCATTCAACTTTCCTGTCGCGGTCTACGGGTGGTACGTGTTTGGAACTACTCATTAACCCCTTGCGTATGTAGCCGGATCTTATCACCGCCAGGAACTTTTCGCTGTCCTTTGCGGCTGGGAATGCAAATATTTGGAAGCCGTCACCCACTACTCCTCTATGTGCCATCGCAGTGACAAAGATAATTGCTGACGTACTAGAACGCAATGGTATTCCAGGCGCTGTATCCACCCTCGTTACCGGTGGTAAGGATGTTGGTGAGGCTGTTGTAAACGATCCTGGCATCCCATTGGGTAGGTCTCCGTGACCCCTGTACCCCTTTTATTGATTGTATCATATACAGTGTCATTCACTGGTAGTGAATCTGTTGGCCGTGTGGTCGGAAAGGCTGTTCAGTCTCGCTTTGGAAAAACAATTCTGGAATTAGGGGGAAATAACGGTATGTATTTTGAGCTCATCATGGTTGACCCGAGATACCCCGTCTTTCTGTCGGCTCACAATCGTCAAATAGCTTCAATCATCATGCCCGATGCGGATTTATCCATGGCTGTACCTGCGGTCTTTTTTGGAGCTGTGGGCACTGCTGGGCAACGGTGCACATCAACAAGGAGACTGTATCTCCATCGCGACATCGCGCCACGCTTCCTTGATGCGCTCCACAAACTCTACGCCTCCGTAAGGGTCGGGGATCCTCTTGTTGGAAACACCTTGCTTGGCCCCTTGCACACCAGTGCCGCAGTCGGAATTTACTCCAGCGCTGTAGAGCGACTTCGACAAAAGGGTGCCCAGATACTGACGGGTGGACGACGCTATGATCAAGAGGGTCTTCGTCACGGGAACTTTGTACAACCTACCATCGCGATTCATCAATCCGTGGATCCGACCGACGCAATCTGGAACACTGAAACATTTGCGCCCGTATTGAATGTCGGCATTTTCGACGAATTGGACCAAGCAATTAGTTGGAACAATGCTGTCCCTCAAGGGCTTTCCAGTAGCTTATGGACACGAGACATACGTAATGTCGGGAGATGGATTGGTCCAGAAGGTTCTGATACCGGAATCGTTAATGTTTGTTTACTGTTCCTGGTTCTGTTTCATGAAGTTTGTGACGTTCTGACTCGCAACTCCAGGTCAATGTTGGAACGAGCGGAGCGGAGATCGGTGCAGCCTTTGGAGGCAACAAGGTACGTTGGTTAACCCAATTAATGAGATACCCTAACCCTCCCATCTTATAGAGCACTGGCTGGTAAGTATTATAGTTCAGCGAGTTGTAGACAGGTCTCATGATCTTCTCAGGGGCCGCGAATCGGGCGGGGATGCATGGAAGCAATATGTCCGCTGGAGCGCATGCACTATCAATTATTCCGATGCTGCGCCGTTGGCACAGGGCGTTGACTTCTCAGCATGATAGAAAGGCAGCGTCGATCTCGGGTGCCGATAAGCAACTGTGCAACGCATGAGCGCTTTTCGGAGATGAGTACCATCTTGTCAATGAAGTTTAGCTTCGTTCACATCACGACGACCAGTCGATACCCAACTGAGTGACTGTATGATTACAAGACTAGTCCTAATTAGTGCTTTCGACCGTGAGCGATCAGGGTGATATATAAACGTGAGAGCTGTCTGTTTTCAGGTTGCATCGACAATCCAGGATCTCGCTCAGCCTTACAACGCACTTCCCCACCGAGTGCCTGGCAAACAGGGTGTCAGGAGATCACCGGGGGACCATGTGTAAGTTGACATGTCATTCGGCCGCTGAGGGGGGTCCTGATGCCTTGTTAATTCGAAGGCGGTGCCGCAGTGAGTGCGGCATCGCTAAGGCGAGTGCGGTCACCGATTGCATCCTTTGCAATGCCGATTATAAGAATGTTGGGTGATCATCCTACAGGAGTTTTAACTCCACCACCCCTACCATTAAAGTTGCCCTCCTTGACCCCTCAGTAGCTTTGTGGTTTCGTCGAGGTCTTTGGCTGCACCCTCCTCGTTCTCGACTACAAAGTCCAATCCCTAGCGCTGCATATGCAAACACCCGACGACCTTCCCTGGCCTGAATTAGGCAACGTCTCGAGAGGCGCTACTCGCGGCAATCAAGGTCAAAAGGGCGCGTTGGGGCCTTCTGACCAAGAAGGTCGCTGTGTGCTGCAACTACGGGTCCAGCCTGGCGTTCTCTCCGTCAAGCTTAATCGACGCTCAAGCGAGTGGTACCGCACACTCGATAATGAGGTAAACCGTGCCCTCAAACTCACTAAAACATATTGGAGGAAAGCACGAAGGCGCCAGGACTAGTAAGCAATGATGTCCCCCCTTGTTCGAGTAGCTGTGGTCATTGACCTGTAAATTTCTGTCTTTCTGCGTACAGTGATGCTCGGGCGGACCAGGATCACATGGAGTTGCATGAATGGTTGCAGCAACTCAAAGACAAAACAATGTCCCATCTAGAAGTACTCATGCAAAAGGGCGACATTCAGGGCCCTCCATATGTCATGCCTGACGACATCGAGTTGACCTTCCTGCGAAAATTTATCGAGCGGCATAATGCAAACATTCCTCACAATCCTCGTCTTCGCCACCTCGGGCCGGGTGCACAACCTCCACATATAGAAGAGTCGATGGAAGTATCCACGCCTGAATTATCCGATCCAGGATACCCTCCACCCGGTTTAGTTGACCAAATGGCACGCCTCCAGCCAGGTATGCGATCCTTCATCTTCCCCCCCTTGCGAAAGAAAAATAACACCGTCCAGAGAGTACCTCTAGTGTCTCCAGTTCTACTTATGCACATTCTCCAGGGACCTCGCATCGTTCCCATCTCCTTAGACAGCCCTCATCGCCTTCGACAGCAACGTACGAGCAACTGATACAAGAAGCCCAGGCATCAGGTCAGAGGGTGCATCCCATGCGTGTACCACGACAGAGATTTGACGGTTTTGCAAGGCCAATTTTTGCAGGATGCCAGAGTCACCCTTTCGCGAGCACAATCACAGACGCAAGATGCATTCCAGCGGTACACTGCGTGTCTGGAAGCCGAGACGCGTGCAAGGCGAGAGGTTGCAGTTGCCGAACAACACCGTGATGAATTGAGTAAGTGCCACGGTGAAAGGGCGCGAGAACGGGTCACTCAACAATTTGCACAGTGACTGCACTACTCTCACGAACACAGACAACGGTCGGTACGTAAGATGGGTATTCAGGCTCCCCATTTTCCGTGGTTCTCACCAGATCGCGACAAAGAATATGCACGCCATGCGTCCCTGCCTCAAGAGGACGTTGGAAGTTCCCAACATACACAGCATGCTCAACACAATCAGCAGGACGTAAGATCAGGCTTTCACCGGATGGGATGGACCGGTTAACAGCTTGCCTTGGCAGTATTCGTCACACCATCTTGCGGATCGCAGACCTTCGGTTGACATGGTGACCCACAACAGCCCCAGGTCGCTGGAGTGGCGTCAGCCAGATGTGTCAAACTCGTATACTGGAGCGCTGGAGGCGATCCCTCAGTCTGAGGTAAGGAAAAATTTGCACCCGCCTCCTGGGGACTAAATTTACTGGGTAGATGCGATCATCAAGCGACTCCTTCAAGTCCGAGCGCAAACACTCGCGGAGCTGGGAGCGGGGTGGACAAGTTGATATTCACGGTATGCACCTGCGTTGTCAAGGATCGCAGGAATGATGCCAACCGACCCCTGTGGCCCTAGTTCTCCAAGATGTGACTGGATTACCGCCACGAAAACGTTCACATCATATGGTCGATCCCACTAGTCACAGTGCTTCACTGATGTCTCAGACGATGGCGATGCCACTATAGTTTCTCTGCGTGCGCTGGTCGCCTCTCGGTATTTAAAGACATGCCCGAAAGGGCGCTGATGTTGGATACCGCTCTGTCGCTCTGCGCAGCTTCGTACTGCTCTCTGTTTTATTTGCATTTGCACAACCACGGACAACCGCTTTGACTGCATTTGTCGTCTCTCAGCGTCGCCATATCGCTTTCCTTGCTAGTGCTATCAGTCTGTATCAGGACCGCTGTATTCCCCCTGTGCCTTTTTATATTCCATCTGCCTTGTGAAGGCCGAGCCGCATTAGGCCTGACCGGGTTCGCTAGGGCAGCGTGTGGGTTTGAGTGATGAAGCCTGGCTTGCTCAGGACACGGAATCCACTGCCAGATAGCAACCACGGTATGTACATTGATCAACACATATGTGAGATTATGTAATGGAAGCCATCAAGCGCCCGTGGCAGCGGGAAGAACGAAAAAGACGGGTCCACTCGTTCGTTCACCAGGCAAGCGCTCATGTTCGCCTTTTGCTGCCTCAAGTTCCACCACAACCAGGTTAGTGTCACAACCGCAACCCGTGGTCTATCCCCCGCTTACCGCCAGCGTGTGGTGCATGGAGTCTTTGCAAAGCCTAACCTCTCAAGCATCCGCCATGGTCCACGGCCAGGACCTTTGAGTGCCTTGTGCTCAGGACGGCCTCTTGAACTTGCTTGGACGATGTGAGGCTTTGGCTTCAGTAGTCTGGATAATCGCGTGCCCCACACGTGTAGTTCGCATCTCATCTGTTAAAAAGGCGTTTGTCGAGTCCGTCACGGATGGAATTTTTCTATTCCACCACTTCTGCCGCCGAGGCATTCCGCTGCCCAAGTTTTTGCTTCCGACTGCTTCTTGTGCTTCGCGCCCTTGAAACGCCCTTGTCGTCGCTGTCGTCGCAAAAACACGCGTCTTGGGCATGATGAGTGCAGGACCATCGCGTCACCCAAAGTATCGCAGTGAGTGTGCCCATTTTGTCAATTCAAAGGAACGAGGATTGATGACCACAAAAGCGAAGCTGTGTCGCAACTTCAGCAACGGAAACTGCCCTTTTGGTCACAAGTGCAGTTTCCTCCACCCTGCGCCAGGGATCAATCCTCTCTCTTCCTCACTCGCGCAATACCTCTTCAATTGGAACATACTTTTTCCTCAACTGCTCGCTTTCCAACAGGAAGCGTTGAAAAAGATGCCGCGATGGTCGTCGCCACGTCCTCAAGGACCACAGCTCGTTGACGAGGACCCATCGCCCCCGGCTTCTCTCCTGCTTTCGACGTCGGACTCTGCGTTTTCGGATCAAATACAACAGACGAGGCGGTCCAGCAGACGAAGGAAGTCGCCGTGTAGGCAGTTTATCCGGACTGGAGGGTGGTGTCCAGCTGGCGAAAAATGCAAATTGTAAGCCCAGTTTGTATGTGCCACCGCGCGGTCTCTAAGGATTTGTCGTTAGTCACCATGATGCGACGGCATTACCTTCTGCGGAGAGCGGAAAGATGCAACATGTACCTCCATTTGAAACTGACATACACAGAGGTGGAGGCCGAACCATCAGTGGCAGCGTCTTAATGGGTATGCAACTACCATCTCCGCCGATTATCAGTCAGGGGTATTCGGAGCCATCTCGATACACCGAAGCACAACCTGCGCAATCATGTTCGTCCTACCGTTATTACCGTCGAGCGTCTTTGCCCTTATGATCTTTTAGATCAGCCGTTGTATTGGCCTGGTTGCACTTGGCATCCATGTCAATCATATTATCCCTCTGTGCCAGTAACGACTACCATGCCTGTGCCAGCCTCTATGGCACCACCATCAGCCACTCAGCACGATAATTATCACCCGCCACCGCCACCTTCCCTACAAACTGTGCCGCCAATCGAAACTCGGACAAGCCTTCCCCCTGGGGCATACGAAATCAATGGCACGACCTATTTCCCAACCCAGATGCCTTCTGCCACTGCACCAGCGCCGGTGACCTGTTCTGTTCCCATTCACCCAGATCCATATAGTCATGCAATGGCTTTGGGTTACCCATACTATGTGCCTCCTCCTCTGGCTGGTCACTACACTATTCCAAACGAAAGAACGGACAATCATCCGCACACTTCCTTTGATCCCTTTTCATCGGACCCGATGATGGCGAGCGAGTTGCCTGTCATCCCTCAACTCGAGGACTTTCAAATGTCACCCGTCCAATGTGACGATCAACCGCGTCTACTACCTCTCCCGTCTGTGCCGCCCGTGGATCCGACCCCCACGAACATCGCGGACAGGCCAAAGGACATTGGGGATTATGAATTTCCTTATCAACCTCCCAAGGAGCAACGCGTGGGTCATGCGCGTCGCATCAGCATCAACATCAAGAAACACGGTCGTGCCAATAGTGGATGATATGCTCTTCCGACGGATGCACTCCCAACGGATCCTGCTGTCTTTCTCTTAGATTCTGAACGCGCTAGAGCATGTGTATGTGTATGTTATTCACTCAATCGTCTTTTTGCTGCATCTTCTTGTGCTTATATCCAATCATATTGCATTGTATACCTTTTCGCCATCCCCGATTTTCTTCTCCAAACGTTATGCAGTCGTGTGCCACCTTGTCGTTACTGGCACCCTTTCAAAGTTGTCATGCATTTTATCTGTTGACTCGGATATATGTTACGAGTAGAGTCGTGTAGTTTTGTCTGTCATTGTATATGGTCTATCTGAATGTCCCGAAACTAGGTTAATATTGGCCCTATATCCACGCTTGTACATTTCTTGTTCATATCTTTGATGGATGGTACCATGGATCTCGACAACTTGAATTAATGAACGAACTTGAACGTGCCAATTTTCAAACCTTTACACGAAAGACTACGATGCCCAAAGTATATGAGAAAAGAAATTGGTATTGGTATTGTATTGTACAACACACACAAGGAAAAAAAAAAGAACCGAGATGCGTCGATGAATAAATATGAATGGATGGAAGAGAACGTTGCGATCAAATAAGAGAAGGAAGAATGTCCTTTAACGATAAAGCATAAAGTTCTCATTACCAACGAACTTTGTCATTATACTTTCCGGCGCTTGCACGGCCCCCGTCGCTCCCGACGGTGCTCTCACAGGCGTGGACTTGCCCAGGAACAAATACTATCCAAAAAGGAGGGTGTATCCAATTACGACCTTATGCAAACAGCTCGGCGCCTTTGATATCGTACGAGAAATCCAGAACCACGATTTGTTGATCGTGTGAGGTGCTAAAAAGAGCGAGTCAGCCTTACTTGCGCAATGAGGGCCAAAACTATACCTGACTATCTTCCCCACGTCGAACTTGACGTCAAAGATATGACTAGAGTGTAGGTTCCTAAACTCTCGGACCAGTCGGCCTGTGCCTTTGGACTTGCGAGAACGTAGTCCGTCTCCAGATTGGGAGACAATGTCCACTGCTTCTTCGTGCCATTCCCAGACTCTGACACTCTTGTCATAGCTGGTACTCACAATATAGCCGGTCTTTGGGTCGAAACAGAGAGCCCTGACCAGCAACGTGTGTCCTGCAAACGTGTGAAGGCATTCACCAGTGGATGCCCGCCACAGTTTTATTGTGCAGTCGTTTGACCCGCTGAGGATAAGATCATCCTGAACACCAGTAAGCACATGGAATATCATTGTACACTTTACGTGCCTTGAATTCGATACAAGCCAGTCCCTTCTCGTGCCCTTCGAAAACCCGGATGCATTTACCCGCTTCGACATCCCAAAGCATCATCTTCCCATCGCCGCTGGCACTAACGGCTCGGCCGTTCTCCAATCCAGCGGCATTCACCGGGCCCTCATGCCCACGCAATACAGCGTGGAGTGCCAGGGTTTTACGATCATAAACACGCATTAAGGCATCTTTGGAACTATGACGGATATGAATAATTTCGGTGCGGTAATCACGGAAAAAACTCGCCAGGAGACGATCCATTTTTCGTCCATTCTCAAGTCCAGTACACCTCCCGAGTGTCCTCGGAGAACTTTGCGCATTACTGCAGATATTTTCCGAGGGGAACCAAAGCTACCAGCAGTCGCGATTGCATAGGACTCTTTCGACTTTCCTGCCCTATCGTCGGGGAGGGCAGTGTCGCTCCTTTCGCCAACCTCCACAGGCGTAGAAATAAGATCCCAGACGCACACTGTGCAGTCGCTGCTTCCGCTAACCATGAAACCACGGCAAACACCGTCACTTCCCAGATCCCAATCACGCTCGAACTTGAGGCATAATACGCTACCTGCGTGACCTTCGAACGAAGCAACACACTTGCCAGTCTTGATGCACCAAACTTTAATCGTCCGATCTCGCGAGCCAGAGATAATGCGAGACGAGTCAAAGTCAAGGCAGTACACACTAACCGGAACGGTCAAGTTGCGGCAACAACAAGAGTTCAGCGACCTACCTGTCCCTGTGACCATCAATCCTGAGAACCTTGGGCTCGCCCTCAGGATCACGCCACCGCTGTTCAAGGGTCGATCGACCGCGATATAAACTATGCCAATCCAGTATAAGAGGAGCTTTTCGTGATATTGATTGCGGTTCCGGCGATGACATCACTTCTTCTCTCCTGACTTCCTGCGTACTTCCGTCTCCTTGTTCTGAAGGAGCATCTGATTGCCAGTTGTCCTCTTCTGTACGTTCCCCACAGGGGTATACAAATACCCCTTTACCAGCACCATGTCCAAGCCGTGTGGCCTCCTTGAGCCTCATATTTGCGCGGTCAAAGTTGACCTCCCAACCCCTTGGTTCGTCCCATTGTTCGCCATCATGTTCGTGTTCAAGGGCAGGCATGGAGAGGCCATGGATACCTTCATCCCTGATGCTGCGGTATCTGCGTCCAAAACCTCCAAAGGAGTCCTTGATACGGTGGCAGTAGGATAGCTTTTGGTTTGAGGTGTGGCTGGGTATACGAGGAGTGCCTTCTCTTGATTGCCATAAGTTCCACCAGACGCCATTGTCAAGTGCGAGGGAACGCCATATTTTGCAAGTCGAGGAGACTGCGAGGACGCTCCGAAGTGGTAGATAGGAAAGAACCTGGAGAAAAAGCTCGGGGGGAAGTCGAGTGAGCGGTGTTGGGACCTTTGGAGCTACCATCAAACAAGACGTGTCAGCATTGATGGTATCGAGGGCATAACCAGTTCATCCTGACCTCGTTCACCTGAGTACTCCGGTTCGTGGGTATTCTCGTATCCATAATCGTGTCCATCCCAAAATCCATATCCGCATACACAAGCACCATCTCCCCATCCAGTGCACGTACAGCCAACCAATTCGCCCTCTTCGCCATCAAGCGGGTCCAAGGTACCATAGTCCACATCGGTATCCACGTCGAGCGTACCTCGCCCTACGCGTTTGGTACGACGCTTTTCCTTCAACTTCCGTCCAACACCAATCATGGGAGCTGTTCTGCTCCGGACGACGGAAAAACCCGGCATTGGATTTGATTTCGTACGAGCGGCGGGAATTGGCATGAACTGGCCACTGTGAGGCATGGACGAATTTTGTGGCGTACCCTTGACAGGAGAAGCAAGTGATTCCCAAAGGCGGGATATACCAGGCCTTGCACGTCTTGGTTTGCCCATGCCAGGTCCCAAGCTAATGCTGGCACTCATGCTCTGTGTTCGCCCGTTTATGGGAAAAGTCGAGTTGGATCGGAGAAACGGCAATGTCGCAGTGCTACGAATGTGAGAGTAGCGGAATAAATCTGCATCAGCGTTGTCTGCCAACTGAGAAGTATACTGATAAAAGGTTGGACTGCTGGGGGGAGATATCATGGAAAATTCTGCTGTGGAAGCGGGAGATGGTGAACGGCCAGATGCTGGGTCGTGCGATAGTGGTGGAGTGGTTCCCGACAGAGGAGGGGGAGGGGGTAGTTTGTAGGAAGCTAGCGATGCAGTTATGTTCGTGTCAAGAATAGGCAGACGGGAAGGACCAGCCTTTGGCCCGTCATCCACAAGGACTGGTTCGGGGGTAGAGTGAGCGGTGTAGTATGGTGTAGGTACGGCGGAGCGGAGATATCTTTGGTCAGCAAAGTGATGCAAAGGAACGTCCCCTTGTGCAAATCCAACACTGGGTATAGATGGCGACAGCACCGTAAGATCAGAGTCCGCAGTCAACGATCCGCTACTCTCCCTAGGGGTGTCACCGGACAGAGAAGAAGAAGAAGGCCCTCCACGATCGGGACCAGGAATAGAGGAAAATGTAAACGAGAATACTGGACTTGGTCGAGGGAGTGTCTGTGCCGTAGCGGGGCCATGGAGTCGGAACACATCGTCTTCACCTGGACTCGGAAGGGGCGAGGGGGTGGATGTCGGTGCTGTCTCGTAGGACATTGTGGAGGCAGCCGAGGGGGGGACGTCCAGCGTCCAAGAGGTGTTGAAGTTGATGTCCAGGGTGAGATGTTGCGCCTGTCGTTTGGTGGGGGTGTCGAGGGAGAGTAAATCAATGTCCAGAGGGGGGTAGAGGCTCTGCGAGGGTGGTGACCTGGGCTCAAAGGGAGATTCGGAGCCAGCGTGGGTGCTTGTCAGTCTTGGTGAGCGTCGCACAGGCCTGGCGAGGGGTGTAGTGTTCAGCGACGCCGCTCGGGGAAAGGGTACTGAGGAGGACGAGGAGGAGAGCGAGCGGGTTTGTCGCATCGCTCTGCATGTTGGGGGCGTCGACGTCGCCAGTGTGTATGGCGGTGTACAGGGCGTGGTCGACATGCTGCACGTTGACCACCAAGGGTCAGAACTGGCTCGAAACTCGAAGACATCTTCTGCACACCCACCTCGCACGTGACCAATATCAGTATGTAGAGGGGATACTTGTCAGTACATCTCTAGTATATATATACGGACATGGCTCTACAAACACGAGGTGGGGTCTATGAAAACCGTATTGCCCCGGTGGTCGGATCGGTCAACATGAACAGCGGCGCATGCGAGATGACGAGGGCGAACAGCGCCATCCTGCGAGAACAGACGTGGTCAGCGTCATGTGGGGCGACAAGCTCCGTTGGACAACTCGTCGTGAGCGGAAACAAGAAACACGCTGGGCGCAGACGAGGAAAGCTGTGTCACCACAACGCCGAGGGTCCACACAGGAAGGATCCCAGACATGCGCCGAGAGCTCGACGACGCTCCACAACAGGCATAGTGCTTGAAACAACTCAGCGCGCGTGCATCCTCAAGACGTCATATGAAAAGAAACGATGAATGGTGACGTGAAGCGTGGTCTTTGAGTTGGCGAAGCGGAAAAATAAGAGGCAACATGGTCATGATCCGAAATGGCGTTGCTCTGCGCACAACAATGCCAGGTACTCACATGAGAGTGGTCCAGGGCGTACTTCCGCCCTCCTTGGCACGCAGTGGGTGCTGGTTCATGACCCCGTTAATGGCAAGAACGAGAACAGGCCATGCCACATATCTACAACAGATTACAGACCGGTCATTGGAGACACGACGCACCGAGAGGTGAGTAAAGCTGTTCACCATCTGACAGCAATATACCGACGTACCTATTCCTTGAAACCATCACTATCCCGGCAAGGAACATACCCATTGAGCCCAATGCATCTATAATATAGCTGGAGTCGTGTATCTTGAGAATATTAAATTTAACTCACCACCAGACTCTACTTTCCATGATTTTGGAAAGGTCAGCCTTGCCTCCCGCGAAGGATCTCTAGGGTCATTTGGCGTGCTACTGCTCGACATGCTTGTCAAAAGTGTTGAATGTGTACCGCGTTCCGTGGGAACATTTCACTACGAAATGTCTCCTGCTACTTACTACTAGGTGCCATCAGATACGCTCATCTGGATGTGAGCCAGTACGTTGCAGATGCATAACCGTTCAAAGTTGGCATGGCCAGGAAATTTGGATTGCTGGTCACAGACCATGTCCTCGACTCTAGTTTGGCAGATCAGTTGTGAGTTGGCAATCACCTTCATTCAATTTCATCGGATGTATTTATCTCGGGTGCACTTTTGATTCACCGTGTTAGTCTCGACACGGTCGATTTCAAGAGGGGAACTAAGCACCTGGAAAGAACACGGCCCGCTACTACCGGCGACCGTTTAAAGGCGCCTGCTCTGGCGAGCCCACACCGTTCTGGCAGACTCTGAAAGCGTCTATGACGGCCTTCCCTCGACGTGCGAACGGTTCGTGCTCTGGACAACCGACCCCCGCAATGGACCAGATACATAGGGGTTTAATGCTTTGTCGCTCATGCATGGCAAGGAATTAAATCTCCAATTTTTGTGTCTAGCCCGATCCCCTCGTCCTCATCACACGACTGACACTGGAATATGCTGTGGTTACTGCTTACAGCGACAACCTGCACAAGTGATACACACAATTCATTGCCAAAACCACCAGTGGCGTAAATCCGGTCGTCGCACACGCCTCTTCCATATGTGCAGAACGTGACTGCAACACGGAGCGTGTATACTTGAAGGCACGACAACCTAGGAAATGGAATCCAATTCCAAACGAAGACTGAGTCAGATCCTCGTCGACTTTAGAGTCAGCTGCACCGTTTAGGCCACTCGAGCCAGCTTGGTAGCTGATTCGAAGGCTCGGATGGTCGCTGCGTGGGCAATACGGCTTCTAGTCCGCGTTTCGATATACCGTCCCCTGTTTCAAGGAGTATCATTTACGTTTACCACAGCTATTGTTCGGATTCTTTGCATCACCTTGGATCTCGTCGGAGGAAGCTTGTGGTCTATCAACCAAACATCCTTGTATTTCAGTCAACACATTGCTCGTTTACGCAAGATATACGATATGATCGGCCAGGCTATATAACTCCTCAGTGCTCAGCTATCGCCAGTCGTGATGCCCTATTGTTCTGAATTATTTCCACATCTGTGGAACGTGGGCGTGCTCTGATTAGAAGAGCGATGTACACAGGATTACGATCATGGCATAGGTAGTAGTGATGCCCGTGATGCACGCTTGACGCATTCGACAATGTAGCAGGTAGGAAAGGTTTTCTCGTACTGTACCTTTCGTGGAATGACTCGTTGACAGGATCACATCGAGGGCGAAATCAAATTATTCGTGATGTTGAAGCTGTGGCCTTCCTTCCCGAGAGCTAAAGAAGATGCCTACCCCCATTTTAAGAAAGCAATCTCCTGGCCAGTGCCAACCATTTGCCCGGTTGTAAAATAGAAAAACCAGCTACGATAGCAGGGACCTTTTAAAATAATCAATTGTAGCAGCATTCACATATTCGATAACACTCTTCTGCTTGTACCCTGCATCAATTCAAATCCACATGAGGCCGGAGTGAAGAGCACGGAAACATATTGAACCTTACCATGTCCTTCGCCTTCACAAATCACTAGCTGTGCTCTTCCCCCTGGTCTACCTTTCACGATCTTATACATCGACACAGCTTCATGGACTGTCACCCGCGTGTCCATTTCGCCGTGCGTAATGAACAAAGGCACACTGATTTTCTCAGCGTTGTTCAGGGGTGAGATACGTTCCAAAAAGTCTCGAATGACAGGGTCTGACTCGTCCCCGTATTCGAGACGTCTATTTGCACGACGTACGGCGGCCGTGTTTTCAAGGAATGTGACAAAGTTGGCGATGCCAAAGTTCGCAACACCGCATTTCAGCTTCGATGAATAATGTGTGAGAGAAGCCTTGAGGGACTAGTTCAGGCTGCGAGACACGGAGATCGTGGTTGGGCAAACGCACAAAGACCATGTATCCACCATCTGCACATGGTGGCGTTCAGTGATGATGCCATTGTCAGAAAGGATAGGTATTCACATGAACCGCCAATAACTGCGATCCGTGAGGAATCCAATTCACCAGACAACCCACATCCAATGTATTCGATCAATGCATTGATGTCTCTGTCATTTTTCTTATGAGCAAACAAGGAACCAGGGCTGAAGCGCTGACCACCCACTTGACCGAATCCTCACGCTTCTCAATGTCGTCCAGTGACATGTACTTCTTCCCATAACCCGAACTACCTCTTACATTTGGATAGATTACAGCAATTCCCAGCTCGTTTAGAAGATAGCCATGGGTCGGACTATGTCCTATTAGTTAAATGCGTGCCTTCGGAGGAAAGAACCTAAACTCACGTCCTGTACTTTACAGTAGCCTGCGACGCAGGCCCACCGTGGATAACAATTATAACAGGAGCTTTGCTCTTTACTTGATCCGGGTGATAATATAATGCCGGAACTTCCAGTCCGTCAAAGCTTCTGAACTTGATCAGCTTTGGCGCGATAGCCTTGTCTACTTCTGGTGCCGCTGCTTGAACGTACGGCGTCAGCTCCACATCGACATACGCATCACCATCAGGGGTACGCTTGAGCGTCTGTAAGTCCAGAACCGCCCTCCGAATAAATCCATGGGATCGGTAAGAAGTGAGACGGAGTGCCAGCTCGTAGGGACTACCGTTTCGCCCGTTATGTGAATATGAAATCCATCCACCCTCCCACTCGAATTTAACTTCGACAACCGTGTTCTTATTCGGGCCGTTGAGAGGCATGGCATACATTGTGCTCCACCCTTGCACGTTCGCGATGAAATAGATGCACGCATCCGTGACTCCGAGGTGATCCACCTCCCATGCGATGGGTCTCAGAACGGGGACGGAGACACCAAGATTAGGTGTGGTGATGTGCATGACCGTGCCTTGATTAATGTCGTATGAAACGATGGCGTCAAAATCACCGTACGCATTGGTGACGACATATATTATATGGGGGCTGACAGAATCCAGAGAGAAGGATCCGTGCAGTGTTGTTTTCTCTTCGTTTTCTGTCGCTCCCGGGAGAATGATACGTTCGAGCTTGCCAGGTTCTGGACCAGAAATATCAACCACAAACATGGTTTGATAAGCGTTTCCGTAGGCACGCGTGAGCAGCAGGTACTCGTCATCGATGGAAATAGACTGAGTAGCCCATCTCTCTGTCTTTCCATCTCGAAGAAGAGGGGTGACTAACTGCGAAGGAAGGCTGAACGGCGTCGAGTCGCTAGCAGCACCTGTGCCGGAACCTATCAAACGAGTCAAGTAAGCCAGGGTATCAGTGTTGTTTTCCTTGTTTGAAACGAATGCCATTAATCTAGATAGTCATGAGATCGGTTTGGTGAAATATGGAATAATACCAACTTGTTGGATGGTGAGATTATGATACTGTTATACCTGTAGTCGTCGTGAGTCAATCTCTCGATCCGACCTTTGCCAGGGCCGTTATCCAGTTCGCCATCTATTTTGGGCAGAACCTGATCGCAAAGATCATCCTCCCAGTAGCGCCTGGTTCCTCAGATACCAATCAGCACAGTGAGATGAACCACCGTACTCTTGGGCACGTACCACAGCTGAAAGTGTTCGTTGCCATTAAAGTCCATGGACATTATTGCGCCACCTGCCCTGTACACACCACGCCAATCTTCGCCAGCAATGGGTCTGAACGCGAAAATCGTTCTTCCAGTCCCGATATCAAAGTAAGTGAGGCGTTCCAGTTCGGTGTTGGCAGGGTCAGTTGGGATTCTGTAAACCTGGGACACCTGGGCATCTTCTGGACGATGGGAGAGAAAGATGCCACCTGGGACCTTCCCAATAGCAGTCTCCACGTTGCGTTCAAAGGCACGCAAATCGAAGCCTAGCGAGTATAGAGAGCATCGATCACGCCAAACGCAACCATCGGCGGGATCGATACATACCCCGAGCGGCATCTTCGTATATTTTCATACCAGTGAAGATCTCTTGGGGAATATCTAGGACATTGACAGCTTTGATTTTGTCCACAGGTCTCGTAAACTCGATATCGCCGTAGTCGATAGGAGCAGTCATCTTGGAATCGATCTAGGTAGGTGCAAGCGTCTCGATAGCTTCAGCGAACCTGGAAGAGGAAGGAAACCCACACGGTCAAAGGTCCTGGGTCACCACGAGGACAGCTGCGTACCACAGGTTACACAAGGGACGAAATCACGTCAAGGCTACTCGCTGATAAGTTCGCTGGTCACGAGCAAGTCGGCATGAATGAATATAATAGTTGTCGAGGTAACGTGCATATAATTTCGCCATTATAACGGCGTCATTGACAAGGATGGCGTCGGCGATGAGTATGCGAGACGGTTGTCGTGATGCAGACAAAAACGTGCACTCAGCGTTCAACACTGGTACTGATGCGGCTGAATGGGATGAACAAGGTGACCGTGGCAAGTGTACTACACTCAATTACTGCCATGTCAGACAGCGATGTACATTTGCATGCGACATCTTCATCACTGACAAGCACCGTCAAACCCATTCCCAGGTCTTCCCAAGTCTTTTCCTACTCACCCAGCGACGATGGAACGGACGAGAACTTGCTCATCCTTTTGCACGGACTTGGTCTGTATTTTCTCTGCAGTCCTCCCCGCAATACCAACAGTACTTGTATAGGCGACACTCATATGCCATTTGCAAAGCTCGGTCGGTCGCTCCATCTACCACAGACAGCCACTCTCGCACTGCGTGCTCCTGAACAGTAAACTGTGCGCGTCCATCCAGATCGACCAGTGATACTGAGATAGCCCACAGAATTCCATATCTTTACGAGCAAGCCTTTCAGTGGTACACATCCTTTGACCCCCTTGGCGAGATCATCGAACGACCGAACCCAACAGTAGCTCTCGGGGTCATGACCAAATTACTCGACCACCTCGTCTCAGAGTGTTCTTGGCCCCCCAACTGCATTCATCTCTTCGGATTCGGTCAAGGTGGAAGCCTTGCTGCAGAAACCGCCCTCGCGTGGTGGAAAAAAGGGCTTGCAAGGTCGGGGGAGACATCCGACCCGAACAAACAGTCAGTTTCACTGCCTCGTCACCTGGGATCAGTGGTCTCTGTGTCTGGCCCTCTTCTTTCTTATCCAACGCTCGTTGCGCCATGTTCTACACCCCTCTTTTTATTTTCGCGTGGCTCTGTTCGCAAGGATGTATCCACCGCATTCTCAAAAGGATTCACGCACATAAAACAGGTTGTGAAACCAGGTAGTCAAGGAGAGGAGACTATGCCGCGTTCTCGAGACGAATGGGAGCCCATCATGCAGTTTTGGAGCGAAACGTTGGGAAGAAGGTTAGGAGATGATCTTTATGAAGTGATGACTGGTGCAATGGCTTGAGTTTGTGGTCGGGTCGTATGAATATTGTGTGGTTGTGTGCCCGACGGTCTTTATGGATCTTGTGATTTATGTATAACATTCGTATTACTGTAAAATGCTAAAATAAGTTAGATACCATGCATCGAGGCATTAACCCAGAGATGCCATCAACGCCTCCCTCTCTATCGCATATGGGTCCAAGTCATTCGGGCTCGGGAGCTCAAGACAAGTGTCTACCCAAGCCAAGGCCCATGCACCATTCCCCACCTTTGTACCGCCAAGGACGCGTCGAGGAGCAACCTGCTCCCAGCGGTACCTGGTCGGCTGGCTGTCTGCATGATCTATTCAGAAACAAAAATCAGTAATCAACAAGCGAAAATGACCCAACGCAAACGCACAATGTACAAGACCAGTGTGTGGTTCGTACACACCCAACGGAAGGTCGGTGTCGTATATCCTTTTCTTCTCCCCAGTGTCCCCTTCGCCGTCGACGTTCGTCGTGCCATTGACGTCTTCCCTTTCTTTCCCTTTTCCGGGGATAGACTCTAGGACACCACCGCATGCAATCCTTGCTTCATGTCTCATCTTGTACCACTCCGCATTCATCTCCTGGACTCTCCGCGCAGCCTCCCACATCCAGTTTTCCTCAGTAAGTCCCTCACGAGATAACATGCTCTTCCTGACAGCACTGTGCGGTCCGTCACTAAATGGACCCCACCCAGATCCACCAAAAAGGGTAGTCGGACCACCAGCGCGATATACGCCCTGATTAGTCCCCGAAAACGTCTGACTGGGTGCGGAAAGAACAGGGGCATTGCTTGCTGAACTGGCCGTTGGATCTGGAAGTTCGCCAACGAAATCACCAGGGGACAGACCCTTTGCAGTGATGTCAGCGAGTACTCTGTCTTCGTAATAGTCATCTGTGATCCAACGCCCGTCTGAAGGGAACTGAATGTAAACGTTGAGCCATAACTGCATGCGCATGTTCTCCTCACCAATGATCATTTTAGCACCATGTAGTTTGTACGCGCTTCGTGCGGTAACAAGTGTGACACTACGTGTCTTGAGATGCGCACCAAGTTTTCCGGCTTGTATAAGTGCTTCTTTTTCCACTTGTGACGCACTGAGTTTGAGGGCGAGTGCATTGCGGCGAAAGTAGTACAGCGAGTCCCGAAATCCTGAGGAACGGGCAGCATCAATAGCAAGCATGTATTGTCGCGTTGGATGCCGATCAGGAAGAACAAACGTGCTACATTTGAACCGTCGACCTAGGAACACATCAGATTGTGAATTGGTTGGGAGTAAAGGAGGTCCATCGAGTCACTCACCACCAAGCAGATTTCCATCCATGTCAATCTTTTGGTCCCCCCTCTCATCCGATTCCGTGACGAACTCGTCGCCTTCGATATAATAGACCCTGTCTCCAACTCTACGCCATGCACGTCCACCTTCCTCACCCTCGTCACCTTCACCTTCACCCTCCCCGTACTCCCCTGAGAAACGAGCCGTCAGGCCCTTGTTGCGACCCCGACCTCTACCACGGCCACGAGCTTTTCCCTTTGCGCGTGCCGCAGGTGTAGTCGGAACAGGTGCACGCACGCGTCCCTTTGGTCTTCCACGCGGTCGAGCAGAAGCCTGAGCGTCGCGTTCGCCGCCCTCTTCGTCGTGTCCGTCCTCCATGATGCTCCCCTCCATATCCACATCCCCCTCCAAGTCGGCGTCGGTACCCTCTACAGTGGGCTCTTCCTCATCTAGCACGCCCTCGGATTCCTCGTGTTTTGTGTGAACATCGTCCTCGTCTGCATCGTCGGCGTCGTCTGGATAGGCGGGGATTTGGACGACAGGCGTGTGAGACCGCCGTGTGATGATGGTCGCGCCTCCACGGCCAAGACCAGGCTTAAGAATAATTTTATGACCTGAGGCGGACGTGCCAGCGCGCTTCATGTGTGAGTAGGAAATGCCTACAGGCACTGGCTTTTATCGTACCCTCGAGGTGCGGGGAAAAAACAGTGGTATTACGTAAAAATGGACAGTCAAGGCTTGGGTCCGAAAACTCAACGTGTCCGTTTACCATGTCATCTTTCCGAGACCTCCTCGAGGGCAAAATCGTCAGTATATCATTAGGATTGTATCGCTCTCTCTAACACACCGCAGGACTTTCATGGACAGCTGAAAGCGGATAATATCACTCGCATAGTGCTGGTATTGAGCACGGTAAGTTGCTTGCACCGTACGCAACTCATACTATATTCAAGTGCCCAAAGATTCTCTCCTTTGTCCTCGGTTTCGCACTCCAATCGCTGTTGGTCACGATGGGAACGTTTGCTGTGTGCACGGTTGCGCTTGCGCTGGTAGGCACAATTGTGCGACTTGAACCTGGTTGCTGACTTCCCCAGGCGGTTGTGCCCCCTTGGGCTATTTACAAGAAACATCCCGTCAAGTGGGCACCTACACAGCCTCAAGTGTCAAAGGGCAAATGATGTTTCTACTTGTACACTCGTCCTGTGGTGTCGCAGTTCCCCTTGTAAATGTGAATGCAGCTCTGTCGCCAAATGGATTGCGTGGTGTACAAAGAAATTTGGATCATTTGTGAATCAAGGATACAATGGTTCCAATTAGTGACCCTACAGTCCCCACTTCCCCTCCTGCGAGTCCCAACAAAGAGGGAAAGGGGCTCCCTGCAGAGCTCCCAAGAGGTGCGTGCAACATGATGTGACCATGGCCACTTGCGCGGAAGTCCTGACTACACCGGCTCGACCGAAGGGTGTCGTTTTACTCTGTTTCAAAAGGGGCGATGAGAGAGACGTCCAATGGGATAGATAATCTGAGACGTACTGGAACGGGCTCTCATCTTTCTACGCTTACGTCTGAGTCTGCGGGAACGCTTTTTCTTCCACTTTTCTCTCATTCTACAAAATGGTTCATCTTGGGTGAATCAATTCCTCGAGGATGGGGCATACCTGTCGTCGATGAGAGTGGCTGAGAACAAGAAGCGGAGGTTGTTTGTGTAGTTTGTTTGGGGCTTGTTGGTGCTATACAGTGGATTATGTAACTATTCCCACGTCTTGCTATCCTCCTCGATGATGCGATTGACCCCTCGTCTGCTCTCCCCTCCCATCTCGGCCCGGTTTTCCCGCCGTGCTGCTCTACCCCATCGCCGGACAACCCCTCTCGATCCCAAAATCTACCGCTGGTCCTCCTCCCAGCCTCCATTAGCCGACCCCTCCCGCCCGGACCTCTTCTACCACCTTCTCCCGCTACCCCCCGAGCCAAACCCATCCCAATCCATCCCCGTATATGCTCTCTCCTTTCTTCCCGCACCACCACCATCACCCCGCTCAGCGACCATCCTCGGCTGGCTTCCAGCTGTTACTGACGCAGGGACCGAAGATGTCGAAGCTGGATTAAACGATTTTGTCGAGAACAGTGCGTATCACATCCATCCATATTCTCAGTCTCCTTGACCAACACAATTCAGCACAATTCCGACCCCTTTTACATCAAGCGGTCCAACAAGCACTTCGCGAGGGTTCCGATGACGTCTGGACCAACAGCGCAGTCCAGATTCAGCGAGGATGGATGCACATTCACGGTGCGTACCAGAGTCGTGTGGTCAGTATGATCACCTGGACACCCCTCTAGATCATCGCAACGTCCCTGCCTTGGGCAGAATCGGCGATCCTGATGATATCATTGGTTCTGTGCTCGTCGAAGATTGCAAGGTGTGCACCACGTCGCGTCACAGAACGTTAGTTTATCTTGACCTGGCAGATATTGGCTGATACCTATCAAGCCATGCCTTCCTACCGATTCTGTACCCCAGACGGACCCACCCAGTTGACGGATGGTCTCGCGAAGAAGCTCAGGGGCCTACTGGAGGACGTTGCCTCGCGAGAGTCGCAATGACTGCGAGGTTCTTTCGATACGATACCAGCCAAACATTGAGTAGATTTTCCTTTCAACGGATTATTCGCGCACAATGCCCGTTGTGTATCAGTCATGTATGTGCCTGCTAGACTAAGGAGGCACCCGGACTGTCGTGCGCCATATGCATTGACATTGCGTTTGGGTTTTATATTTCTCACTAGTATTCAGCATTCGTCGAACGTGCGTCAACAAACATCACCAAGTGATCCAACAGCGGGATCAAGGATGGATCATAGCAGTTCCACCATTTTGTACGCTGAATCACACCAACTTGCCAAGAACACTGGTACTTGGACGGGTCTAGATAAGAAATGGAATATAGATTCAAGCATATCGTAATAGATCATCATCATGGGTAAGAATGCATAGCACAAGGCAATACGGGGAATGACTAAAGGTAAGGAGTGAACGTGGTTGTCAAGATGAGATGAACGGGGACTTTCGAGAAAGAAAAAGAGATAATGATAAGAAATCACAAACTGGGATTTGAGTTGGTCAAAGTCATAAGTTAGTCGTTAGGTGTCATTAGTTCGCGGCGATATAGATATGCAGCTAGATCTTTTGTGTTGTATGAGGCGTCGAGGATATTGAAAAGGTGATCAAAATTTAACCACGATACGAGTCACGGGGTGAACGAGGACCAAATAAGCCAGGGCTCCCGCGGTCAGGAACAAGCAGGGTAGGTTCAACGGACGGCGGGGTAGGTGCTAGATGGGGTTGAGCTGTAAGATGAACACATCAATCGCCAATTCAGAACATATATCCCAAACATGGTCAAACTCACGCTGCCACGTAGCCCACGATTGAGTCTGCCTAGGTTCCGGAGCTGGTTGAGGAGGTGGCGGCGCGTCCCTCTTCCGACTACGACGGCTTGTTCGTTGTTGAACAGTGCGCCAAGCGGGCCGAGCCATTGGCATTTCTTCAGGCGGCGGCGGAGCTTCGGGAGGTGGAGGTGGAGGACCAGGTGGACCAGGTGCCATTGGTGGTTTCCTGTAATGTTTTGCAAGCTATAGCCAAGGGAAACAAAGAAAAACAAACGAACCAGTCAGGATCAAACTCCCCACCCGGACCGTATTTCGACTTCATCATCATGAGGTATCCAAGTTCGCTGTTCAGAGGGTAAATATGTAGGATTTGACATCACTAGAAAGCAACGCACTGTTGAATGTTGCGACGTTCCTCGCGAAGCTTGCCAACTTCGCCCAAAAGCATACGAACCTCGGTCGCAAGAGCCTTGCTGAACTCGTCCAAATACTGTAGAGTCCATTTAGTCACGTTCAAGCATTCGAGCAAATGAACTGTACGGACACCCTGGACGTTGTACGGAACCTGTTCGTTCGCAGTGGCGCGGACCGCATTGATGGTCTCCTCGTGCTGCCGGATATTATCTGCTCTCCAGTCTAAAACCACTAATGAGCACTGAAAGTCATAGAAAGCCCAAAACACTTACTATCTGATAGAGCGTTGAGAAGCTCTCTTTGCTCAGCGTTCTGTCGGTGTAGTTCCTCCAGAACTTGTTCAATACCTGTATTCGCCAGCTTGAGCATAGTAGACATCGACCGTGATCGTCGGACTCACCAGGTTTACCTTCGTTTGCTAATCTTTGTTCTTCCTCGCGTTGTCTGGCTGCTGCCTGCTCATCCACGAGCCGTGCAACCATGCCCATCAGCTCGCGTATTTGTCCATCCCGTTCCTCCTTCCAGCGCTGCTTCTCTGCCCAGTGCTCATCCATAAGTGCCCTCTTCTCCTCGCAGAGAGCCTGATTTTGTTGGATCATATTGGTGAGATCACCCAGTTGATTGCGTAGCGCCTCGTCTCGCTCTGCAGCTGCAATTCGTGATTCGTTCTGTTCTGTCTCACGCAATTGTCGTTCGTTGTCGAGTTCAACACGGGTACGAGCGAGTTCGTCTTCGAGGGCGGCGATTTTAGCCCGTCGTTCCTCGTCGAGGAGCCGGCGTTCGTCTTGCAGAAGAGCTCTCTCGCGTTCGCGTTCCGCGGCTGATGACTCTCGCTCACGTGCCATTTCCTCTCTTTCCATGCCCACAGTTTGCATAATATCTGAAGCATGTCGAGAGGCCGATTCTTGCGTGGCTGCCTGAATCGACTCAATAATCGAAGCTTGGTCCGGGTCTTGGGGAGGCGGAACGGGAATGGGCGGAATACCTGCAATTTTTTCTTCCAGTTCATGAAGTATCGCATCGCCACGCTGTCTCGTTTCCGCTTCCCTACGTTCTTCGTTTTCGAGGAAGATGTGTTCTCTAGCGTCTTCGTTATCACGGAACTCCTTTTCGCGTCTACCCTCAGCGTCCTGCGCATCATGCACAATTTGGCTCAGTTCGCGTTCTGCATCTTCCATTCGTTCCTGCTGTGCACGCAATGCATTCTCATAATCCAGGTCGCCCAGTCCGGAAGTTAGGGGAGGATGTTCTGGCGCTGGAACACGGTGAATCATTTCACTTGGTGGTCGCTCGTAGTCCTCTTCTGTGATCACCGAAGGTGGGGCAGCACCACGCGAAAGCGTACGTTGAGGTGTGTGCCGGTCATCCCCCATTTGAGATGGGGTAGCACCACGCGAGGACATGCGCTCAGGCGTGTGTCGGTCGTCTCCCATCACGGAAGCAGGTGGGACGGTACCACGCGAAGGGGTGCGTTCGGGGATGTGTCGGTCACCCCCCGCTACGGAAGGATGACGACGGTGCGGTTCCGGTGCATCTTCCATTGGAATAGAAGGTCGACGACCATGTCCTCCACGTTCAGATGGTGCAGGGGCATAATGATGTTCACGCGGAAAATCAGGTGAGAAGGGGCGATCTAGAATACAAACTCAGTATGAAAGTATCATAGAAAGAACAAGAACCTACATGCACGGGGTTCACCTGCACCTAATCGGATAATGGTGGGAGGCGCTGGAGAAGGAGGATGAACAGGCATGTGGCTTGGTGTAGGAGGTCCAGCCGTGTCTCCTTCTCTCTCTCTTTGCGGTGGTGGAGTGCGTGGATGGTCACCAGGATCGCGTTCGCCTGTTTCAGGGCGGTCCGAGCGGTGGCTAGGGCGGCGCTCATGGTGGCGTCGACCCGGATCCTCTGGGGAATACTCTTCATCTCTTTCCCTTTCATGGCGATCTCTATCTCGGTGCCGGCGGGGACGGTGCCTACTTTCTGGACTCTCGTCATAGTCAAAGGACCTCGAGCGCCCTCGTCGACCTGGTGAGTAGTCGTAACGGTATCCTCGATCACTTGGGTGGTATCGTCCCCGGTATCTGTACCAATCGTCAGGGTCGCGATATCGTCCCCGGTAGCCATCATCCGGCGAATACGACCAGGAGCCTCGACGATCATCGGGATACCTATAGCGTCGTGATCGGCGACCCCTAGGGGGAGGAGAACGAGGGACTTCATGGGTAATATGAGGCTCGGGGATCGCACGGATGCTAGGCGAGGTATGGATAGGTTCATGTGTTGGTGTCGAGGTTGGTAGCTGAACCACGGTTGCGGGTATCTGGGGTGGAGAACGATCCTGGACAACAACGACAGGCTCCCTTGCGCTTGCTCTGGATATCGACGGTTGAACCGGCACAGGTGGTGGGTTGATGACAATAGTTCCGGCCCCCGGTTCCATCGGATGAATGGTCATCCCTGGCTGTGGCGTCCCAATTGGTATAGGCATGCCCGGTGGTGGAATAGTTATAGTTGGTTGCACGGGAATTCCGCCTTGCATGAGTGGACTAGTATGAACGACGATGGGCTCCGGCTGAACTATCTGTCCTGGGGGAGGAAACGCGACTTGTGGGCCTGGGCCGACAGCAATAGGCTGCGGCACTAGTCGAGGGGTGCCAACGGAAGGCGCAACCGGCACAACAGCAGGAACTTCGCCAACACGGATAGGTCGAACTCCGGGACTGGGAGGCAGTGAGAATGTTTCCTGGGTAGTCGTCGAACTTCTCGACTCGCGCCCGACAGGTGTCTGTGGAATGGCGAATGTGTCGGGTCCAGGCACCGGGATCGGTTCGCGTGACACGTCTGATGGTGGTGATGGTATTGCTGGCTCATCATCTTCAGGTTGGTAAATATATTCCGCACTCGGGCCCGACACTGGATATTCCTCGTATGGCGTTTCCACAGGACGGACAGGACGGCCACCATACCGCGAAGGATCTGGCATGTCCCATCCCGGAGGAGGTTCCGGAATAACGGGAGAGTGGGCCCTTGGTGGCGATTCCATCCCAGGTATAACAGGCGGATGGGGAACAGCCTGTGGAAATCCAGCGGGGTAGCCAATTGGAACAACAGGAACCCCGGGGGGCGGCAATGGCGCGACAAAGCCTGGAGCTTGACCTACTGCCTGCGGTTGAGGTTGAGGTTGAGGCATAGGTACACCTGTTGGCATAAATTTAAAACTCGTGTTGAATTCGGCATAGAAGTACTAACCTGGTACCAAGCGGTTCAAATCGTCCCTTAGCTGATCAACGCGAGCAGTTACGGCACGCAATTCTGCCTGTCGATCTTGCACATCTCTTGCAAGCCAATCGTTGAGGCCACCCATGTACCTCATCAATTCACGTTGCTGATCCACTGTTGCAAGCTGTGCCATTCGGTGTTCCTGTCGACCAACACTGTAATCACCGCCCAACAACGTTAAGGAATATACTTACTCGCAGAATCGCCATCAAGGTGTCAAACAAAGGTAGTTGAACGACAGTCTAAAGATATGTCAATTGATGTTCACGAAAAAAACTTTCGTGGCTTACTGGACCAGGTGGCATAGGAACATAACCAGGGCCTTGAGCCTGAGTGCTTGATTGTTGAGGTTGACCATCTAACACCGGTGGTGGTGGCACGATAGGGCCCTGAAGGACATAAGATGCTCCATTTCTGCACGCGTGAAATTGACAGAAAAACGTACTCGTCGGTACCAACTGGTAGACTCGCGATCGGGATCTTCCTGGAGGCGTGCCGGGGCACTGGGAGCACGGGGCTCATCATCATACAAGGAAGGTGGCTAAAGTCAACGTCAAAACATGTTGTGCAGGAGCTGCTTACAGAACATACCAATACAGGCCCAGCAGGACGTACTACTGGTGTCCTTTCCGCTTGACGAGGCGGATCATGCGCAACAAGCACTGGCCTTGGCGTTCGCGTACGATCTGGAATGGAATCGGGGAACACAGGAGTACCATGGGTTGATGGTTCTTCGGTCCTTGTTGGCCTAGAAGGACGCGCAGCAAAGGGACGGGCAGGTAAACGCGGAGGGCGAAGCGGTGTATCTAGTACATCAGGCTGTTGCCGGAACGGTGGGGCTGAGTACGTTTGCCTTAGTACCGGGCTCGTACTTCTCGACCTAGATGGCCTCGGGGCTGGTTGATAGACGAATGGGATTAGCTGGGGTGGTGGCTGTATATCCGAAGGAATTGGTGCAGGGGGTACACTTAATAATTCCATTAGTTGTTCATCCAATGAAGGGCCAGCTGGGCGAGGTGCAGGCATGTGAAGTGGAAGACGCCCTCGATCCCGTCCTTGGATCCAAGCAAGCAAGCTATCTGCATCAGCTTGAGAGTCCTCTGATTCTGTAACAGATCCTTGCTCCCTGCGTCTACGCTCGCTCTCTATTGTCTCAGAGATTTCGACGGTTTCCGTTCCTTCTACTGCTACTCGCTGGTCGCGTTGGGATGTGTCCTGGCGAGTGCTCGTTAATGTTTCGATAAGCGTTTCGATATGATGCAACCGATCGATGATTTCCGTATTATCTTGTGGGGGAGGTCTGGCCTGTCGAAGTTCGTCCAACATGTGGTTCGTCGAGGTTTGTCCTTCCCAGAGCGCAGTCGTCTGTTCCCGCAGCTGTGTCAGTATATCTCGGATGGTGGTCATTGAGATTCCTTCGACCGGTGGTCGGGCCGTGACACTCGACTCTGTGGATTCTGTAGACGGTGTAGGAGATGAGGGGGGAGGAGTGGGGGAAGAAGACGATGAGGTGAGAGACAGTGTTGGCCCAGGGGACGTCCCAGAAGACGAGATAATTGAGGGTGTAAGATCAGACGAGGGGGAAGACGGTTCCGATTGCCAACCAGGAGAGGGTACAGGCATCACGATATCCTCTTCGTCGGCACCCAAAAGGCTAAAGTCGTCTGAATGGTGGGAGGATAGGAAGGACATCGAAGAACTCATTGAGGTGATTGATGGAGACCTGACAGGAGGAGGTGAGAGCGCGATAGGGACTAAACCTGGCCGCTGCAGTCGAGGTCCAACTGGCGCGGGCCTGGGCTCAGAGACGACGCTCATGGCGCCCACCGACTGATCCCTGCGGTCGATAATGGCGACCACAGATTGATCCCTATGGTCGGCAATGGCTCCCACCGACTGGTCCCGGTGTGGAATAGAAGGAGATTCCGGCCGTTCTGTAACGACGACCCTTTCAGTTGCAACCAGGCGGGTGCGCACATAGTCCGAGAGATCGTAAAGTTCGTCTCGAATAATTCGAACATTCTCCGAGATTTCGTGAGTCTCCTGGCCCCGGAAACGGTCCATTTCGTGAATGTGTTGCAGTAGTCGGTCGATTTCATGTGAGATAACCTCTGTGCGTTCGGTGTGCGTGTGCGCCGACTCCGTCTCCAGTGGATGGATTGAGGGTTGATTTGTTTGCGGGGTGCTAACACTGAGGCTGGGAGAAGGTGCAGGAGAGGAGACAGGTGTATAAACAGGAGCAGGAGGCGCGATCATTAAATGGGGCTCCTACGAGCGATCAGAATTTCGAGCACATGGCTGTGAGGAACACTCACAGAATGTACAGAGCTTATGCTCGGACTACGAAGACTTGACAAGAGGGTAGGTATCGTTGACACTTCTGAAGGGGCTGGAGCGTCAGCTAGTGATCTAACATCATCTTCTGCCAAGCTGATACTGGTCGAAAGGCTTGAAACACTGGATGCAGTGGACGGAGTTCGCGACAGAGTTGAGGATGCTGTAGACGTGAGTGAGGGGGTCGGCCCGCTAGACGGTGAGGAAGTCGGCTGTGAAATCGGCATGGGGATCGGTGGTAGCGGTGGAGGCAGCGGTGGAGGCAGCGGTGGAAGTGGCAATGGTACTGGTGGTGGTAGACGCGTCGATTCCACGGATGTAGTCATCGTTTGTGTCAAGTCTGTCAGGCTTCCGAAGCTTGTAAACGGGGAAACGCTAGGATGCATAAATGACCTGTCGGAGACATCGGTCTCATCCTGAAGTTGGCGCGACTGCGTGAGAGGGGTCGGTTGTAGATGCGACGAATCGTACGAAATATCGGTTTCTGAAGCCCAATGTGACGGATGAACAGAAGGGGAAGATTCGGTAGTTGCCAATGGAACTGGGAATGGGACGCTCTCCTCGCTTACAGGAAGATCACTCATAACAAACTCGGAGGACTCGGTGCTGGACACCGTCAGTATCCGGGATGATTCCACCTCCGAGCTCGACTCAACGGTCGACGGTAGAGTGATCGAGAGGTCACTGGAACTCACTATTGACGCTGGAGGAACTACCGGCACTTCGAGATGTTCCGACTCGAGGTCCTGACTAGTGCTCGATATAGTGGGACTGAATTCTGATGGAGGAAGGGGTATGGACTCCGGCGCGATGTCCGGAAGGCTGTCCGACTCGGGGGATTGCAGTGACGGAACTTCTGTGGGTGTCTTTGGAGGAGGTGTCGGTGCCCTTTGAACAGGAAGATCGAAGGCCAACGATCGCGGCGTGCTCTCCTCAGAGGGAATTGTCTTGCATATAGACGCGGTATCGTAATGAGTCTCTGACTGCACGGGACGCTCACATTCACAGAGCGCGGCCGTGACAAATTCTGTCTCCGTCTCCGTTTTACACTTCTCAGCGGTGTAGAAATCAGTTGAGGCTTCTGTCTTGCATTTTTCCGCAGTCACGTATTCAGATGAAATGTCCGAGATACAACGGTCCACCGTGTGGAATTCGGTGGAGGCATCAGTTTTGCATCGTTCGACAGTCATATATTCAGTTTCGGAAGGTATTGAAGGTAACGACTTGAAAGATGCAGTCGACGGAGAATTCGCGGTTTCGTACCCTTCACTACCCGAGCCATCTGGGATCTCGAGAGCGGACAAGACCCCGGTAGAAGGAGCAGGAGTGGGAGTAGCAGAACGACTTCTTGTCCAAGTGCTCAACGTAGAGCGACTCTGCGACGCTGTGTAGCCTGAGGAGATGTTCTCTTTGTCGGAAACGTAGCTCCTGCTGTAGCGCCTCCTCCGAATTCCAGGGCTCCTGGACAAGGAAGATGGCGAGGTCGATGTGTAACTGCTGTAAGTGTATGATCCATCATGCGAGTCACCTAAATAGGAATTGGACTCGGTACGCCGGTACGAGAGCGTAGAGGGAACGATTTGCGTATTCGAGCCTCCAGATGTGAACTCAAACGCCGTCTCGTCAGTTATAATGCCAGTCGTAGTCCGGCGTGAATCAGAAGACGAAGATGAATCCGACATGGTATGAAATGAGCTAGTGGTATGAGGTTCACTTGACGACGTCCTCGAACCCGCAGAGAAGAAGTTGTCATCTGAGATATCAGACAGGGGACGGATTTTGGCCTTGCCAGTAGGGGGCGGGGTGACGCGCACTTCGCTACCAAGCCTGGGGCCACTGGACACCGTCACAGGTGACCCATCACCCAAAATTGCACCACCAACAAGACTTAGACCAAACCCGAGGCCAGGCTTCGCATTCCTCGCACGACTGACCGCTGAAGCAAACTCCTCGTCAAGATCCGTGAGTGAACTTGTGCGACGCAAAGAGGAGCTTCGACTAGGTGCAATGACACGTGTATCGCCAGGATAAAGGTACGATTGATTGGACACGGCTGCATCATCCGTAGTGCGAGTATGATGAGGAGGGAACGACGGGGCGCGCGACAATGAACCAGTGCTGGATGAATCTGAGAGCGTATGCAAATCCGACAAGCTGGGAATTGTGTGCAAAGGCGGAACAAACACAATTGACGCCGAACCGGATCCAGAGCCAGCGCCAGATATGCTAGTGCTACTTTCTATCGAGCGGATTGTTCTGATGGAACCCGCTGGAGAGCCAGGCACCGAACGACTCGGGAGCGTAACAGTACGATCCAATGCTTCCCTGGGGAGGATCGTCAATGAAAGACTTTGCGCAGCAAACGATGGACACACCAGATTGCACTAACCCAGCGTACTCTTTCCCTTGCACTTTCTGCAGCCAACCGTTCGACACCATCACTGTACAATAGCTGGAAAGGACACAATAGCTCCATCAAAGGGGGACAATCACCCTCAGCGATTTGCGCACGAGCAGCGATAGTGCCAACATCTTCCTTTGCACTTGGGTGGCTGGGGGAAGGCACGGAGCGCACTTCAGTACAATTGAGTAGATCCAATGTTACGACGCCTCGGCCACCGCCAGAAGCAATCCAAGACAACAATAGCATATGTGGGTACAACAACGCTTCGCAGCGCTGCCAGCAATACGGAGGTCCGGAGTGCACGTTCAAATACCACAACTCTCCTTTACGAAGCGGCTAGTTTATGTCAGCGCAAAGAGAAGCGAGAAGACACTAGCACAAACCTCACGGCTGTCTCGTGCATAAGCACCTAGCTCCGTCATATCGAAAGGCGGTGGGATAATATTGCTGCTCACGCTCTTTGGGGTCATAGGTGGGTTGTTACCGTTACCTGCGCTTTCCGGAGTGGATTGCTTGCCCCGCGAGGCACGTCTACGGAGGCCAAAGAGACCATCGGATTTGATAACTGGCGAAATGGATGATTCCGTGGATGATTGTGCAGGATTTGCGACAGCTGGCGTGCGCTCCTTCCATGCCGCAACAATGTTACGGACCGAAGTGAGAGGAGAGCGTGGAGAGGTTTGGGGGCGACGTAAGGATGAAACTGTAGGCGAGATAGCAGATGAACTCGTCGTACTCCTTGCTTCTGCAAAGGTGCTGGAAAAGGTGTTTGCGAAATCACTTGGGCTGAGGTGTGCACCACTCCTGCCAGTCGTCGTAGTCAGTCCCCTAGTGGGTGGTGCCAAAAGTGACGAGGATGATAAGGCATCTGAAACGGAAGATGCAGAAGAAATGGTCGAGCCGGCCTTGCTCTTGGCTGGGGACGAGGGGCGGGACCCATAGCCGGATGTGGCGTAACCATAGCCGGATGTGCTGCTCAAATACGGCGTAGACTGGCTATGCGGGAAGAATGGACTGTGGGCGCGATTGCCCGGCATTGACGACGTGCGAGAATGACCGAATGATGTTTCTGAGGGTGCAGCACGGTCTTCAAAAAACGCGATAAGATCTCCAGTTCTTTTCCCAACTGGCCGATCAGAGGTTAAATCAGTCGCAGATCGACCGCGAAAATGACCTGGGGAAGCAGTACTGATGCGGTGAGCAACATTCCGCGGTCCTTCTGGAGCCGAACTCGTGGGTCGAGCACTATCTCGGATGTGGGATATGGGACGTGAGGGGATGTTCTCTGTGCGTTCTGTGATTGTACTTAGACGATTGCCTTCGCGATTGTAGATGGAATAAGTATCGAGGCTGGTTGAGTACGATGGGGTTGTGCCGGTGTAGGACAGTCCCGAGCCACGCGACCACTCTGTGAGCATGTCTTCGGTGCTGTCGAACTCATTGTCAAGGTCGTTCAGGGTTGCCTCGACCTCGGCCCTTTCTTCGACGGAGTTTTCTTCGGAATACGAGTCATACGAATTGCCAGACCTAGATGGTGAAACATTGACACGGCACATGCGCCGATCTGAGGTTGCACCCTCGCTGTCTGAGGAGGCGAGCGGGGTATCTAGAACAGCTTATCGCGAGAATCTACGAGAGAAAAGGAAACGTACCAGAACTTGTGTAAGAGTATCTTGACGGCGAGAAGATGGTTTGTGAGTTAGTAAATGAAGAAAATGTTGCGGTTCCATAGGGAGGAGACCTAGGATCAGTACCCGAGCTGTAGCTGGACATGGTCAGTACATTGCCAAGGGGTATACACGCGGACGAAACTCAACCAAGTCCACTTTAGGGTCGACTCGTCGCGGTCGCGTCTGGACACGTGACCGTCATCCAATGCTTAGGTAACCCTCCTCCCAACAGCGACAGTCATCATGGCCGACGACATGGACGTGGATCCCCCCGCAGCGGGACCAGGCAAGAACACCAAGGACGATGGCAAGGACAAGAAGCGATTTGAAGTCAAAAAGGTACTTGTATCTTGCTTATCATCGACACCTCACCGATCCTGTGTAGTGGAACGCTGTAGCGCTGTGGGCTTGGGGTGCGTGCCTTTGCCCTCTTTTGCTTGTGAGCCTGACACACAGACAGACATTGTGGTCGACAACTGCGCCATCTGTCGCAACCATATCATGGACCTCTGTGCGTTCTCTCTTGCTGTTGAGTGCGTCTAATCATTTGCCTCTCAGGCATTGATTGTCAGGCAAACCAAGTATCAGCGTCGACAGACGAATGCAACGCAGCCTGGGGTATCTGCAACGTACGCACCTTCCGCTTCTTGCCTTGTTTGCCTGTTATCTCCCTTCAGCATGCCTTTCATTTCCACTGTATTTCGCGGTGGCTGAAGACAAGGAATGTTTGCCCGTTGGATAACCGCGAGTGGGAGTTGCAGAAGTGCGTCTCGTCTTCAAGGATCCGTTGTCGATATTTAATATTTTTCAGATACGGTCGCTGACTCTTTCTTATCGTCATCCCTGAAAGTGTATCATACGAGTGTACGCGTGTACCAACTTCTCTATACCTCGTTATTAGTTCTGGTTTGCAATACATCTGCCATCAGATGTGAGTGTGCCGGTAACATCCGTTCCAACTCTTCTCGTAACGCCTGCCCATGGAGGACAGAAACAGGCCACAACTTTTCCCATCTCTCCTCCACCAGGGAGCTCCAGCTCGGCGACGGCGTCGGTAAAATATGAGAAAAGTCCTTCACAACGACTTGTTTACTTTCCTATCGTCACAGATCCGTGATGACTCGGAAGAAATAAAGAATGGGACTGACCTGGGAAAACTCCCCATGTACAAGGCTACCTGGGTAGGTTGCAAAGCGGATGCTCGAGCAGTGTTCAATGATTGGGTCTGATGCGCTTTTGAGATACACATCAACTGTCATCGAGTCATGCATGCGGAACTACAATAAACGATTAGCCAGAATCGATAATCATCCTCTACAATACCTGATGACAACCAACCGCAATGACACACCTCGATAAATCATGGAGGATTATACTACCGCTGATCTGGGGTAATATAATGACAGATCTTGAAACCCGCTGCACGTGGAGTGCGGTGATCTTTGCTTCATCCCTGTCACTGGGAAGCAAATTCACAATACAATTGTCAAGATCAGATACCGAAACTTCAGCAGAGTCAGGGGAACGAGCATCGAGGACGGTCAAGTAGCGGTGAGACAGCCCAGCCAAAGCTTTTGGAGACCCGACGGGTGCTGACCGAGGCGTTGTTAAAGGAGATTCGACATCCGATGCATGTTCCGCTGATGGCTTTGATTTCGTCAGTTTCCGCTTGAACGAAAATTTTGGCGCAGTAACGGAAGCCGCGCGAAGTTCCTCGATACTCTTATCCAGCGATTTGAGTTGCTGACTGACAAGATGACTGGGACGCTTTCCATCGGAAGAATGCACCACTTACGAGCTCGCACTGCCTCTGATCATAGCTTGGAAGACTCCCAACTGCATCAGTGAGACTTTTGGCTAAACGTGATGCATCCGAAGCTACGGCTTGTATGGCGTCCAGAGGAACATCGGACTTGGCCTTTAGAGTGTTGAGCCGGGAAGCCAGTTCTACGGACTCGTTAGACTGCAAAGTTAGAAGGCAGTGTGTGGTCAAACCAGAGGCGGCGACATTGAAATCCTCGTAAAATTTGTGTGCCAAAGTCCACTTGGGTTCGACGTTGGACATGACTAGCGATGACCGCGTAAGGAACAGTGGTCCAACCTGCTAGTCAGCTGTTCCACGCTGCCTTGGCTCATCCCCACCGACAATGGCTGAAGCCGACGCCAGCATTGGTGGCTGTTGTGGTTCGTAGCCATTCATCCGAATGGTCCTCGTCTGCTAAATGATTTCTTGTCAGGTCTCTGCATCTATTCGGCTCTTGCGAGTTGGTGTATCATTCGTGAGCCAAGACTTCTCACTCTTTATTTTCCTAAAGCTGAATTAGTGCTTTCGCCTTCGTGCAGACCCATTTGGCGCTGATGTACGATGTTGCGGGGGTCCGCGAGGGTGTTGTGGTAGTTGTTGCGACTCTGCATTCAACGAGGATGACTTTGATGAACGTAGGGAGAAGGCCCAAGCAAAGAATAATCCTTCTGCCGAACCTGTTGACTCTCAACCTGCTCCGTCGCATCAAATGTCTACCGTTGCAAATGATTCGAAGCTGGTCAATGAGGAGGCTGTCTGATAACTTGTGGGTATACCTATTGCAACTGTACACTCTCCACTAATTGTACCTGTCATTGTAAAGTTGTACATAGTACGAGATACTGGACTCCACTGAACAAGTAAAGTTTCACGGTTGCCCACTCTCGGAATGCCATGGGACGTATCTTGACTCATACCGAGGTCATGGCACTATGTCTCTAGCGTCGCGCCAAACTTGATTCGCTCAGAGTCTGATAATCTTACATTCTGATCATTCTTGGTTTTCCACAGTCTCCGATGGATGCAAACCGAGGTAAGTTGAAAATATCGTCTGTGTCGTCTGATGAGCCAGCCCGACACAGGTAATGTTCCTATAGAACGTGATAGAGATGGTGGGCATAGTCTGATCAAAAGAACATTCAATGGGGAGTCGTTCCCAAGAGGGAGCAAAGAACGATAACTGACCATGTCTAGAACCACGAAGTCACTGTTGGATTGGCACAGAAAATTGATCAACGTACGTTACGAGCAAGCCACCGCGAAGTAAATTGCGCCAGAAATACTGATAATGCACTGCGTTTCCCCCGGCAGATATCCTGACGAGTCATCCCCCGGTTTTGCGACCTTCTGATCGGTACATTATATACGGAAAATCAGCAGGATTGGTGGACAGTGTCTCAAGTCGAGAGGTGCTTCATTTTCCGCTGAAACGTGAGTACGCACAGGTTGCCAATAGGTTGCTCTGGCGTAATCAGTGTGTGATGCTTCCACTAAAGATTCTCGCGTTGCGTTGGACCGTTTGCAATGAATCACAGTTCCAGCCAGTGCAAAATTTATATGGATTTCAGATGCCTAAGAACAACACCGTCCGTACCAAGGGAAGCACATTAAAGTATGCTACATTACTGTGGAAAAGCCGTTAGTACACCCAGAGGTTGGTGCTTTTCCTGACAAATCCTATTCAACATGAACTGGCTTTCCGATAGCTACATGTCTTTGACCTGAAAGTGCCAAATTAATCCCGCATCCATGACCTCAAACCCCAAAGCTTGCCACGTGTAATTTGTAACTGGCATTTGAAGGTAGCGCTGGCGTCTCACCTCCATCCACATAAATGATTGTAGGCATCAGCAAAAGTGGTTGTCCACATTGAAAGTCACTAATACTCCCGAACCAGTCTTCTAGTGGTGACTTTCCTTTATATCCGGAGGCACTTTACTCACCGTTTGGTCCTGTATCAGTTCTCTCCCGAATCCTCTAGACATTGACCATTCCTGGGCTCGTGGTAGGCTGTGAGCCAAACTTGGGGTTTGAGCTTTTTCTTGACGTCGTTGGTAATGACCACTGGTGGGAACCTTGGTTCGGCATCTCACATACGCAACGTGGGCAAGCGTTTTCGATTATAAAGACTTCACCATGTGACATTGCTATTCGGTTAGCGCGTCGGAAGATGTTTCTGGCAGTAATTCGGGCCCTCAAAATTCATGACCATGTGAGTTGTTGCAGTGAGGTTGAGCGGCCTTGGCGACCGCCGGCTCTAGACCAACGTGCACCCCATACAGGGATCATTCTGCTGCGGAGCCATGGTTTAAATGGGCCAATGGCTGTATTTGCAAACTGTGGCATCATTTATATTCATTGACCATGAACACCAGTAGGGAGACAAAGCGTTCGAAGAGCGAATTTGCATGCGCAGAATGCCACAGGTATGTTCCCCTAGGATATCGACACAATCTCATCATTTTCTTGTGTGATAGATTGAAAACTAGATGTGACAGGAAAGGTGAACGCACATGGCGGTTTAGTTTGCTAGATCGCTGATTTTGCTGCGCAGTGCCCTGCTCGACATGCATCAAGAGAGGTTGTGAGATCCTGTGCCCCGACAGTGCGTCACGCTTGCATGCGGATTAATTTGCAGCATCGACTGGGCTGTCCGTCCAGATACAATGCCGCCAGGCGGCGGTAGCCGGTATGTTTGCATGGTGCAGATCTGTATTATTATTCATTGCCCGTTCGGTAGCTTTGTAAACATCGCCGAGGAGTTCCTTCGACAAAAGATTGCAAAGATGGAAGAGCGAATGCACTCTCTTGAAGACGCATTGGTTATTATCCAGGGTTCCGCGTCGCAAAAGCCATGCCAACCACTGGACGAGAAACGTTCAGAAGGTGATGTGGACAGCAAGCCAGAGGTCGATCAGGACTCGGTCATTGATAACGAGTTCAATAAGTATGGTCTTACCAGGGTCCTTGGTTCCCTGTACCTCGATGATAGACAATCCGACTCAGTATCCCTTGGAATTTCTGGTAGAACAGAGGTATGGAGCTGAAATTCAACGTTGAGATTTCAATTTCTCACCTAGAACCTCAATATCTTTCAGAGTCTTTTACTCGTGCGCGCTGGTTATCCGATGTTTATGATTTAGTGGTGACGTGCACTCGCAGCAAGCGAAGGCATTTATCATGGAGTCCTCTTCCCCGACTAACCACACTGAGGAGGTGGATCCCTCCTACCTCCCGCCAGAAGTCAGGGCGTTCTGCCAAGGGTTTCCTTTTACACCTCCTGGGATCCCAACCGAGGCCGTACAGGACTTGATAGAATCGTATCTCCCTCCACTGCCTCGTGCGTTGGCTCTACAGGAGACTTTTCTACAGTCCATGTCTTGGATGTTCAACGTAATATCACGGCAACACATCCTGGGTGAATTGATCCCCACAGTCTACAAATATGCTGGCAGGCAAACTCCAGCGCAACCAAGATCCTGTGAACTTCATGATATTGCTCTCCTCTTTATCGTCTTTGCAATTGGTGCATTGATGGACCCCTCGCTCCCACCATACAATATAGAAGGTCAGCATTATCATATGCTCTCACGAGCCGCCTTGTGCTTGCGACCGGTCCTTGAACAGTGCTCTATGACAACAATCAAAACACTCCATCTCATGAGTGTGTACAATGGCATGTGTGGGATTGACAGCAAACTAGAGAGTTCATTCTCTTTGTTGAACATGGCTGCCCAGGTTGCTCTTCAGGTATGGTTGACCTATTGTTGTGTACGTGAGACTCATAGGGACACTAGATAGGCTTTCGTGCGCCGCACTTTGTTATTAGCAAAATTGTATAGGGGATTGAGTATGTTCTTTAGATAAGGATCCATCTCTGTGGGGAATTTCGGGTAGGGAAGCCCATGAGCGACGGACGTGCTTTTGGTGTGTAGTCTTTTTTTCCCTTGGCTTCTTTTTCCTACGACACGTTCTAGGGACCTTCTGCATAAAACGTCATGGCAAGTAAGTGACGTATACCTCTGCAGAATCCACCGGACTGAAAGGTATTACTAGAGTCTGATTGCGGGCCAACCACCAGTAATCATGCCACCCTTAATCAATTGTCATATGCCAACAAAGGAGGAAGAGGATACATACCAATCGGGCGGTGTAGCACCAAGTTGTAAGTGCACCTGCCTGAGCAAATCCCTAGTATCAAACCTTCCATAAAGGTAGTACCTGGTGCTTTAGCTTTGCCATTCAATGCCTTGTTCCTGTAGTGGAAGCCACTCAGGCTGTGCACCCTCCTGGTTATGATACTATTCTTGCATTGGATTGCAAGATTCGCCAATTTTCAATACCTCCAGCAGGCAATGAACAGATATCAGACCCAATGCAAGCAATTATGAGGAGTCAAATGCGAGAACTCGGTAAGTTGATTCGTTTGCTTTTCTGAGATAAAATCAATAATTATGAAGCAGCATTGCTTTTCCTTCACCGAGGCTTTTTTGCACAAGCATTATTGGATTTCCCACTGAATCCATTGAAGAGCCCTCACCGTCAATCGTTTTTAACTGCCTACCAAAGTGCAATCAATATACTCGATGCGTTCCGGAAACTGTTTATGCAACAGCCAGCGCTATGTGCTCGCGTGTGGCGCATTTGGACGTTTGCGTTCTCAGCTGCAGTCCGTATGGTACCTTCTTCCGTCGGTTCGCCTGATGACCTGTCCCTCTTCATAGATTATCATTTCTGCTGTCGCGGTGAAGCGTTTATCAATAACACTCGAGCCAGAACCGTTTGAACAGCTTGACATCGCATGCTCATTGTTCCGAGAAGCAGCTCCAATGAGCGTCCGAGCACGAAAGGCCTTGGCAAGTATCCATTCCTTCCTGGAATTTATCGTGTCTGACTAGTTTTATCAGCCTATCCTGCTACGCCTAAGTCGGGAAGCTACGCAGGTTCGCGGCGGCATACTTGAAGGGGACAACGGTCACGGGTCGTCTGTTGACTCTTCGATATATCTTACCCATTATCCAGTCCCAGAAGTGCCTTATTCTGAAGCTCCGCCCACACCCACAGTCGGGTATACACAGGCTCTTTCTCTTCCCATGGTATATCTGCCACTCGCAAAAACTATCGAATCAGACCAGGAACACCACATGGGTTCTGTCGGATTGCCCCATGAGTGGCAGAGTTCTTACAGCGAAATGACACCGTGGTCGCACAGTGGTTTACAAGGACCACCCACTGTGCTTGCCAACCATTCTCCCGCGTACGGTTTCTCGCTGGATGATCGATGGACGTCCATTATACACGATCCCACTACAAACGATATGCCACGTTGACACTAAGGTTTGAACATGATGGTTGGGGTTTTGGACACGATAGAGTGCCTCGGCTGGTTCGTTGGGTTCATGACTGCTGTGGGCAATGTCAGCATTCGAAGCCTGATATTGCCCATTACTCTAACAACTTTTCCAACTCCAGGATACGACCAAGTATGCTCTAGTACGTACGGTACTCGATAGATGCATGGAATGTGAAGGTTTCATAGATCCATCAACTGTACAGGTACTATTGATTAGAAAACACCCTCGGTGGCGGCGTCAGTTGAAACTCCTGTGGCGGTCTGCAAGTCAACTTGAACTTCAGACCAGTCAAAGATCTTGCAACTTGTCCTGAGTGATTGTGGTCGAAGTCGTGACCGTATAGCAGTAACTGGCACATTGCTGCCTTCAAGTTTGTGTCTGCTTCGACCTAGTAGGACTCCGAATACAGAGGTACGATAAGGCTGGGAAAACCAGTCGCGTGGCATGTCGGTGTTCTATATCCAGAACGTCCACTTGGCGATCAAGCCTAAGTTACTAGAAAGGGAGACAACACATCACTGAGCGAGGAAATTGCAAAAGGGACCCATCGCTCATTCTGTGTACACTGCAGTACAGGGTAAGTGCAACGCTCACAACACAACTTATTGGCTGAGGACTCTTCCTGTGAATGCATTCTTCAGCAGGAGCCGCCGGTGCAGGATCAAAGGACTGCCTCGGGTCAACATCTATACGCCCTACAGCGCTAAAGAAGGGTCAGCCATAAGTGAGTACTCCTCAACGAACGGTGACGCCATCAAATGCCCGCGAATTTCAGATATTCGTGGAGGTAGTAATTTGGCTAGATGGTCTCTGAAGGGAACACTTCTCTAGCCTGAGGAACTGACCAGAATTCGACATCTGGATCCGAACGTGAGTCACATACGGTTTGATCCGATTGGTTTCCTTGCGACGCCGGCATTCATGTACGATCTCGATGGGGATTTGTGACCAACTCAAGGGCTCAGGTGGGTCAGCCAGTACAACCACGCCTTGGCTGCGACCAAAACTGTGTCATGGTCAGTAACTATGGCGCTGTTCCAAGAAGCTTCTCCGCCGAATTGCGTATAATTGTAATTCAGGGGAACGATTATTCCATGGCGCTATTGCGTGAAGCGTCCGCAGGACATCACTGCCCAGTGCCCACTCCTGCGCAACAGCAGGTTCGTTGGGGCGTTCGTCTACAAGTTGTGTTGGCGTTCAACACCGAAGTCTGATAGCCATCGTTCAAGCTCCGTGCTGGCACTGGTTTGATGAACAGGTGACGTGTCTCCGAAACGCAACTGTCAGCGCACCAGCGGCCTAGAGGACATGTACAAGACTTCGTCCAAGGGGACCTGCGAATGACCTGCAATGAATGTTTGGAGCCATCGTTGACAACTCGGGACAGAGCCATGCAGTCCCTTCTCTGCAATCCTGGATTAGAAATTCCAATCAGGTCAGTTCACTCACCGTGAGGTGGGTCCAAGCAGTGCTTGTGTTGTTTGTATCGAGTCATCGTCGTATGCAGCACATCCACCAACGAAACCATTCCGGGGAGGACAATATTTAATTCTTTGACATTGAAACAATTTCCTGCGCTCACTGAAATGGACATTCAGGGGCTTTTAGCGACCTAACTGACTCCGACTCCCCGATCAACCGTTCCAGCTTCCAAGTTGCTACGGAAGAACCTGATGTGAATGCGCGCAAGTCATACGCACTCATTTTTACGCAACTTGACTCGTCTTCTAGGATACTGGCGCGGTCCCGCCTCTTGATTTGGACGTGCTTGGACGTACCGCTCATCCCACGAGTGGTAGCGATGCGGTAGTGCATGCTGCGGAGAATCGGATGGTGCTCAATGGGATAAACACAGGGTGGGCGTTGTTTGCCGCGCGCGAGCCCGCCAGCCGCTGTACAAATGACTCACCTCCCCGCCGTTCAAGTAGCGGCACCGGAATAGTTTCTCCGCACACACCGGACGAATGTGTATTCACACCAGGGTTGACTGTGTTTTAGCGCTCACATTCGTGCAATCAAAAAAAAATGGCGACAATACACCAGACAGTAATAATGGTAGAATGGTACCTAACCGCCTAAACCTGATAACGTTCAATGGCAAAAAGGGTGCCTACTTTTGCTCAGGTGGAGGATCAGGGGTGTGCATTGATCTTGTCATTTCAGATAAATCAAGTCTAGTACATGGATGATCGGTATATGCAGCAAGTCCGTAGATCTGAGTGGAGGTCTAAACTACAACATTGGCCAAGTCCAAAGTGTCAGTACAACCAGTGTAAAAATTATTGTCACAGGAATTATAGTATATAGTAGAGTACGGTGAACCATTATCCGAGAAGCACGAAATCAAGAATCAAGAGTGGAGTCATCAGTCAATGCCGTAGTTCCTGACGGCACTCTCGGCCATGAGACAACGAGAAGGCCATCATTCATGGATGCAGATATGGTACTCATCTAGGAAATTGGAATGTTAGTATCTGCACAGGATGAACAGCAAGAGTGACTCAAGAAGGAACTTACCATTGTACCCTTTGGAACGTGCAGCACACGCTCAAAACGGCCGTATTTGATTTCCTGCACGGGATATTGGATATCGCTTCCCTGGTCAGAGGGTGCTCTGGAACACCGTTCCCCAGAAATGAGGAGCATGTCGTTCTTGTCTAGATGCACCCTAACCTCGTCCGACTTTATGCCAGGAAGCTCAAGTGTAGCCGTTATGCGTGATGATGAGGGGTCGTCGCATAATTCAAGCCTATGGAAAGCGTATCAGTGAGCTGGACATGGATGGTGGTGAGCCAGCATACCTAGGCTTGTAAACGAGATTACCTTGGCGGACCCTCCTCTCCAAAGCGATGGTCTGGTCTCGAAGAATATGGAATACATATCTGCGAGCCAAGGCCCGGTCCAACGCTCGGAATCGATCTTCTTGTGAAGGCTGGGAAGACAGTTTGCGAGTGATTAATGCAGTAGAGGCGACAGTCATAGAAAGCTTTCAACCTTGAGATGGTGTGTTCAAGGAGTGGGCTGTCGACTCATCGGCGCAAGTCAGAGCTTATATAGCTGATGACACTTCGGACAAGCGGACAAGTCACATCGGGAATTGGAGCTTAGTCATGCATAATTCATGGACAACTGTGCACAGCATACCTGTGTCTCGGGTAAGCCGGAATGGCCTGGAAGAGCCACAGCAATTCAAGTGAAAATCTCTGCGGTGCATGCAGCGGGGCTGGCTGCTGCGCATGATGTGTGAGGTTTGTGGTGCGCGGAATGAAGTGGAGTACGGTGGAGCGGTACCTGGAGTGAGTCACATTAAGTGACACCTAGTCACGACCGCCAACTAGCTTTGTCTTCTATCGCTTACCACTGCCACCAGTCATGAGCAAGGTGGTTTTTGGTGCGTGTGCCCGTTGTATAGACTCGTTCAGGCTTACATTTACATGCTCAGTTGGAAATGTACCCTACAACATGGGCGAGGAAAGTGTTTTTCTCCTTCTTTTCCTTGTGTCCTCAAACAACCCAACAGGAACAGCTGATCGATGTCTTCAAGTCTGTCGGTCAAGTCGTTGGCTTTAGGTGCGGTTTTTGGCTGGTTCTCTTCGCTTGACCCCTCATGGCATCCTAGGCTCGTTTTCGACAGGGAAACCGGGAAACCTAGAGGTTACGGTTTTTGTGAATTTGCTGGTACATCCAATCCATCTTCTGTCTTTGGATTTTGTCAATCGTCTGACCCGTCCCGGCCCTTTTGTTCCGATCCGCTGTGCGTCCATCAAAACCCACACGTCGCTTCAAACGTCCCATCCTTCAAGATCATGAAACCGCTCTTTCTGCTGTGCGAAATCTCAACAACGTCGATGTTGGTGGACGTCCTTTGCGAATTGATTTGGCCGACTCGGACCCTTTTCTCGAAGGCAAGACGACAGTGCGAGGCGAACTACTAGATGGTAGTGACCCCAGGGGGCACTGGCGTGATCGTCATCGCGACAGAGACCGAGACCGAGACCGAGACCGCGATCGCGACAGAGACCATTATGACCATCATAGAGACCCAAAGCTTCAAGACCCGGCCGCCTTTCTGTTGACTTTGCCCACCGGTGTCCCCGTACCCCCTGGATCCACTGCATTAGATTGCATTAGTCAGACGCTCGCCACGATGAATCCAGCTCAGTTAGTGGAAGTGCTGGCACAAATGAAGGTGTGCAGCGGTTTCAGAAACATGTCCAAGCAGTTTTATGGATGACACCGGCCGAATCGATTTCTTTTTGCTCTTTTCTTTAGGCCTTTGTGATTACGCACCCTGAACAAGCACGAGCGCTCTTGATCGCTCATCCGCAGTATGCCTACGCGCTCTTCCAAGCGCTGCTATTAAACAAGATCGTAGATCAAACGGTCCTTCAGGTATGCGCGCTCCATGCACTACTGCCGATCTCCTTGAAAGAATTCGTTTTGAAACACCGTCTTGTAGCGCATGTTACAAGCCACCGTGGGTAGCGCTGCCCCGGGACCTCCGCAACCGCCCCCACCTCAGATGCCGACGTATCCACCACCTCCACCGTTACACTCAACACCACCAGTCTTGCCGCCACAAATGTCTGTTCCCCCACCAGCGGGTCCGAGTATGTATCAACAACCGCCGCACATGGCACCCCAGCATGCCTACTACCGACCACCCCCACCTCCGCCCCAACCAGCGCCGACCGCTCAGCCACCGAGCTCTGTGCCTGAGCTCGGCATAGATCCTGCACAGCGGGTAAGGCTTCTGATTGCACACCCTAACACCGATTAACTTGGCTCTACAGCAAATGTTGCTCCAGGTACTGAGTCTGACACAGGATCAGATCAATGGCCTCCCGCCCACTGAGCGCGATGCGATCCAAGCCTTGGTATGTTTTCGTAAACGTGCCTCACTTTACCCTCGTGACGCAATCCGATCACAGCGGAACCAGTTCATGGGCGGAATCACCGCTTAAACAAAAAGTCTTGTCTTGTCTTGCTATATCGGGAGGACCCGGAATGCTGTTCCCTTTCGGGCGCCTTTCTCCGTTCCGCCACGATGTCCTTGTCCCGACTTGTGCCATTGTATCCAAAGTACTCTACATAAACCTTCAAACAAGCTTATTTTCGAGGTGCCGCGAGTGCTTGAGTGTGACCAGCTTGGCGGTAATCTCATCCAGCGATACAATCTCAGCCCGTGCCTTTGTGCCCACATCGTCCCTGTTTCGGACGTTGACTGACTGACTGTCGAGTTCCTCTTGGCCAACGACTGAAATAAAATGGTCGGAATAGATCCGTTCAACAACAGGGACACTTACCCAAGAGGAAGTTGTATTGTGCGATTTCACCATTTCGAATCTTCTTTGGAAGCGTGTCAGCTCCGTTGTCCACGTCGGCGAACAACCCCAATGCAGTCAGCTTGTCCGCAATCTCCTGGGCATACTCTTTCTGTACGTGCCAAGAACGTCTTGAGCTCCGGAAGCCGTCGGGAAATGCACACTCACATAGGGAACCGCAACGGGGATTACGAGCACTTGACGGGGTGACAGCCAAAACGGCCTGTCCCGATCGTCGGTCATCCGGACACATGCAACAGCCCAACTACGCACCATTTCCCACCAAAGTGCTCCGTGACGATAGCGATGAACCGTTCCAGACTTCCCAAGATCGCGCGGTGGATCATCACCGGCCGTGAAGGGGGCTTGTCAGGGTTCGTCGTCTCCTCCGCAGAACGGTACTTGAGATTGAACCGTTCCGGGAGCTGGAAATCAAGCTGAATGGTCGCGCACTGGAATGACCTGCGGAGTGCATCCTTGATGTAAATGTCAATCTTGGGGCCGTAAAAGGCACCATCGCCTGGATTGATCCCCCACTTTCCAGCATACTGCTTGTCGAGTGCCTCTTTGAGTTGCTATGCGGTGCACCGAGTAAACACGTGATTACATCAGAAGACGGGCGATGAAACTGACATTTTCTGCCATGTCCCATGTCTCTACCGTTCCGAGATAATTCTCAGGGCGTGTAGACAGTTCCATGCGAAACTCGAAACCGAACAAGCCGTACACATGTTGCATGAAATCAAACAGTGCCTCAATCTCAGAGGTGATCTAAAACTGCGGTCAACACTTTGCCGTACAGCCCTGCACTGCGTGCAACCTCACCTGTGACGGCATGCAAAACACGTGTGTATCGTCTTGCATGAATCTTCGGACACGGGTCAATCCAGTCAGCGCTCCGGAGGCTTCGTTCCTATGCACGATACCAAACTCGGCCATCCGGATCGGCAACTCCTTGTAACTCCGATCCCGAGAGTCGAAAATAAGGCAGTGTCCAGGACAGTTCATCGGTTTCAGGGCCCACTTTTCCTTCTCGACATCGAGCGTAAACATATCATCCTTGTAATTTTGCCAGTGCCCTGAGGTCTCCCACAGCTTGGCATTGTACATGTTGGGTGAGATAACTCGAGGCGATGTGAGACCAAGAGTCTAGGATCCAAATGTCTAGACTCACCTTCTTGATAGCCGCGTTTGACGTACTCTGACTACGGTCGTTCTCAACGCTGTGCAGGACAGTCTCGAGGAAAAGGTACGCACTCTCATCAACTCGAGGAGTGTGTTGTAGATCCGGGTACCATGGGGTAAAAAGAAACAGCTCCCCGGACTGAGATCATTGAAAAAGAACAGCTCTTGTTCCTGAATGTGGGGTAAACCAGATACATCCAATCTCGATCGAATCTCACCCTCCCAATTTTTCGGTGATCCCGCTTGGCAGCCTCAGCCAAAAATGCTTTGTAATCTGACAATTGTTTCTTGTCCGGGAAAGAGATGCCGTATACACGCTGTAAAGAATCATTTTTTGCGTCTCCCAAAAAGTAGGATGCAGAGTTCTACAGAGACGATCAGGGCGGCAGGAAACAAGGGTTACACCACTACTGACCTTGGTAACCATGAACGCCTTGATCTTACCGGTATGAGGAATGTGAGGCCCGACACACAGATCAACCATTGGCCCGCAACGGTAGACGGTAGTTGAAGATCCATCGGGAATCTTGGTCTCAATAAGGTATCTCTTGTATTTGTTGTACTGCCCATTGTCCCAGTTGATCAGCCGTTGGTGAGACGCGTGAGCCTGTGCATTAACGTACACTAAACATTTCCAAGAGGTTCTCCTTTGAGACGACGAGTCGCTCAAACTTTTGCTTGTCCTTGATCGCGATTTCGGCAACCTTTTCTAATGCAGGGTAATCCGCGTTCGTGACAACTCTAATGTTGCGTCGAGCGTCAACTCTATAAATAAAAATAAAAGGCACCGACATACCTCTCTTCGATCGCCATCTCATAAAAGAACCCATCGTCTGTCGGCGGCCCGATACACAAATGACACCCATAATGTCTCTCCGCAGCCTCTCCCAGCACGTGCGCAGACGAATGCCAAAACACGCGTTTCCCTTTACCAAAAGCAAATCATTCAAGACTGTCAAACTAAAAGAGAGGCCCGTACCTTCCGGATGCTCGAAATCCAATAATTCGAGCTTGCACGAGCCCTCAAGTGGTCGTTCAAGATCCCAAAGAACGTCGTCGACCTTGTCACCACGCCATAATCAGCACTGAAAAAGAAGGAACAAGGTCTCGAGTCACCTTTGCGATCACAACACGCTCTGAGAGGCTCTTGGACACTTCCTTGGCAACATCCAACGGGCTTGTCTCCCAACTTGTTCCTTTCCGCTCTGACCCATTTTGCAAAGTGATGGTGATCGGCTCCCTGGGTTGCGCTATGAGAAAGCCAACGCGTCAGAAAAAAACAAGAGAGAAGGACGAGGACGGAGACACACCCTTGACAAACTCGTCGTACTCGACACGCAAGCGTTCAAACAGTTGGATCCGCTGATCGATGTACTTGGGTGGAGGTTGGAGCTGTTCAACATTGTCATTACCGTCCCGTCGTCGCCAAACGTGGCAAAGTAGCATACCTCGAGCGGGTATGGAGACACGGCACTCTGGGCCTTGTCCTTTTTCTCCTTTGCTTGTTGTTTCTTCCCCTCCCCTGGACCCGTATGCGGACTGTTTGGAATTGCTGCTGGTTGTGAGGACGATGCGACGGACGACATCGTACTGTGTCGCTGTAAGATGCGGACAGCGGCAGGAGCAAGTCTACCGAAAGGATGATGGTGTAGGATAAGATACGACCTGCAACTGGGCCGAGCAAACAATCTGAGCATCGACTCTAGCGTGACTCGATATCTTGACTTGGACTGCTTTTGGACGTTTCGTAAAAAATAATCAAAACTAATATGACAGAGATAATCTAATCGCCAGACCCAACCCGCCAGACCTTGAGCACCCCCGCCCGATCCCCACTCACGACCCCACCTCGGAACGGCGAATCGATGCACGCCAACGCAGTAATGATATCCTGATGCGACTTGAGTAGATTCTGCTGGTGATGCGTAATCATCGACATTCGCTGCGGCGCACGATTGTTCTGGTTTGCTGTACTTGGCGATTGCACCCACGTCTCGACGTGGCTTGTCACCGCACCATTCAAAGACCGGACGGCGCTACAACACGCGTGTCAGTGAACGCGACTCTTGCATATACAATGCATCTCGCGCACCTATAACTCGGTCGCTCGTACTCGGGATCTGCACTCACCAACACCGTCGTTCGCTCCACCTTGCTCACATCCCACAACCTCACCCGCCGATCCTCTGACCCAGTCACAATGAACCCCCGATTCCGATTCGAGCTCGGTACATCCGACGACAAGTCCACAATCTCGGAACGGTACATCCCAGGGTGACCACCGAAATCCAGACCAACCACCATTGCGCGAATGTCAGGCGACGGAGCGGGCAACAAGTCATCCCGCTGTGTACTCTGCGACGATCCACGTTCTCGTCGTGAAAGCCCGGTGCTGGCGTAGGCCGCCCCACCTGGATAGTGTGAGTTCACGAGTGCGGCAATGGCAGCAGCAGGACTCTGTTCTGCATCAACCCCCGTCTCCTCCTCCGGCTCTGGCATCGGTTCCGATGCTGACGCTGTCCTTCGCGTGACAAAACTTTCCACCAACATCGTCTTCTCAATATCCCATACCTCGATCAACGTTGATGGTGTTGGCTCTGGATTCCCTTTCCACGTCTCCAATGCAGCCATCACCCAGCGCCCCTTGCCTCTAGTGGGGTGTACCACACACTGGTGAACACGTGCCGTGCGACCAGCACCAGATCGACCCACTTGCCAACTCTTGAGCAGTAGCCCAAACCGCTTGTCCCAGAGCGAGAGCACTCCCGACGACGTACCCACAAGAATCCACGTCCGCTTCCGATCCATACATATACATGTGATTGATCCAAAATGACGGGGATTCTCCAACCGTTGCAGCACACGCATTGTCCGCAGATCTAGCGTGACGACGACCGAATGCGTGGTCGCATACACCAGATTCGACGCAACATCTAAACCAAGCTCAGCGTGCCCACCACAACACACATTCCGAAAACGGCGCACCGGTATTGTAGTGCGACATGCAAGTGACATACTCTCCAGGCGACTCGACCCTATGTTCCCGTATGGCGGACAGCTTACCATACTTTGGTAACGATCCCGACTGATTCACGTGCACGCGCACGACATGGACACTCCCGTCCTCGGCCGCGCTCGCAAAACAGTGCACACCTTCGATAATACACAGGCTCTTGACGCGTGCATGGTGCTGCGTGTACGTATGCCGTGGTTTACTCGTCACGCTCCGCTCCAACCGTGCCGTATCCCAAACCTTGACGCTCCCATCGTCCGAAGCGGACACGAAGAATGCGTGATCGGGGGCGACAGCAAGTCCGGTAATGCAATCTGTGTGGGAGTGGAGATGGGCCACGAGCGTAGCCTCGATGCGTCGGTTGTTGTTGTCTCTGGCGATGAAGCTCTGGCGTGCGGCGTTCCGCCGGCGATTTGGGGCTTCGTGCACGCGAGGACCAAAGTCATGCTGTAGCTCACGATTGTTGTCCAGATACAGATTCTCGAGCAGATTATTGATCCCCACTTCCTGACCGTCTGTGCACTTGTGTCAGTGTACAGACCAGACGAGATAAATGCTACACACCGTATGTAGAAATTGGCTGGAGAGAGGTTAGACGCGGACGGGGCGCCTGTGCATGCCGAGCAGGACCTGCAGCTGAGGTAGGCGACGATCGTCCTGAACGCTCTGGGGAATACTCTGAGCGTATGCGAGAAGGGGCTTCAAGAACACCAACGGCATTCGTGTTGGATGATCCAACAGCAGGTGCAGCCTTTTGTCCATCTACGCTCCCCATCTGCAGTCTATGCGGTGCGCGGAGCGCCAATGAGTTTGTCGTCGACACCACTGAGTCCGTCGGGCTGTTAGGACGATCATGCGCTGGGAGTGCATTCGGAGGGGCAGACGTAGTCGTCCCTGGAAGTGAGGGCGAATGTGCGGTAGCATGTCCTGTGCGTTCGCGGGCAGCAGCAGCGAGATTAAGAGAACTAGAGCTGTTCATCGTAGCAAGTCGTCGTCGCAACTCGTCAAACGGGGGGGTGTTGGGAGGATGATCCATGCTCGTCGCCCGACTCATGCGAGGTGTCCCGAGTCGAGCCATCAAGTCACTCGAGCGACGGGATGAACGCGAGATATCGGTGGCAGTACGTGACCTCAGAAAGACGGTCTGAGGAACGACGGAAAGTTTCTGCAACTCGACGTCCCCCATGGTGCGAATAATCTTTTCGTAGTCTGGTTCCAATCGCAGACGGGACGCAAAGCTAAGCCGCCCAGATGAATATCAATCACAAGGGTAAACGCTGTTTAGGACGCACCTTGACGCGTTATTGGCAAGTTTGAGAATATAGTCGCGCATTGCGACCAACTTTGCTTCGTCAGAGACAATCATACCTAGGTTCTGTAGTTTCGACCATTGCGCTTCGTCCCTGTATCACGATAAGAAACAATGCCCGACATTAACAGGAAGCACTTGCTCTTCCGTCCTGTTCTGTTTCACAACAATGGTGGTTCCTGCCCTGCGCATTGATACAATACTCTCTCGCGGTGACTCGACCTTGGTCGCAGGCCGTCGTGGGGCTCGCCAGAACGTCGTCCGTTCCGCCTTCATAGCCCACTGAACTGCACCATCAAAAACAAGACGGGGTAACTGTGTGATATAAGTTCATTGTTCGCGCACGGCGACGCTGTACATACGGGGGACTTCATAGCTGACAATAAGCTCTGTACGTCTATTTCCTTTACGTCCGAACGTAGGAGATGACGCAAGGAAGGGTATAGGATACACCACACGTCGCTCGGCTGGAGATGCTTTGCTGCTGACGCGATAAAAGCAGCTGCTCCTGATAACGGGTATGTTGGAACGAAGCACAAACCAGAGATAAATGACGGACCTTGTCGTATCCAAACATTAGGGTGGTAAAAGAAACATAGGGTCGCACTCATCAGCTCCCATATACGCATTTTTTGGAAGAGTCCGAGTTCGCAGAGACTGGTGAGAGCAGACAAGACACGCGCGACGACGCTCTCCTCAACATCTGCGCGCATTAACACACACGTTCAATGAAAAAGAATGGGCGCGCTCACCCGAGAGCGCTTGGACCATCAATGGTAATATGTATTCATCCAAACTTCGTCCTCCGGCACACGCAGCAACATCGACGATGCTCTCAAAAAAAGCTTGTCGGAGTAGCCAGTCGCGATCGTTGAGATATGTGATCATGTGGCTCAAAATGACGTCGTTGGTCTTTTGACGGCCCAAGAAAATGCAAAGCGCGCTAATGTTGTGTAGTACAGCACGTTTGACAATCGGCGATGGGTCCATGAGAAGTGAGGTAAGTTGCTCCTGGATGGAGAGATGCAGATCGTACAGGGATGCGTCGTACGACACCTAGGAAGGCGGGTTAATAATGTCGGTAGTACTCGCACGTGAACACGACGCACTTCAAAGGGGACTTCATCATATTCTTGTCTGTCGTTCTTCACGCCAGGAGCGACACCGTGAGTTTTGAGTGTTGTGCCCATTTCGAGATAACGCAGCGCGGTGTCCGCGAGGAGAGTAACGCACTGCGCGTATGTCGCACGCACCAAGATTTCGGTATCTTGAACGAGATATCGGACATTTGGGATAATGTACTCGGGAAACATAGAGACATTAGATGGAGTGATCACGGTCACCCTCATCAACTAGGGATGATTCAGTATCAGGGCGGGGTGCTGAAAGGGCGCGACACCAACGATTTGCGCGAGTGTTCTGACAGCTGCGGCACGTACAGTGGCTGCTTCGTCGCGCAACAGCTCTACGACGTATGGGACGGCGCGATCCAACTTGGATTCGTCGGTAAGGTGGGCACACAATGCCAAGAGAATATCGAGTGCACGTATACGGGACGATGGCAACGAGGCATTTCTGATGTTTGCAAGCACGAGGGACAAAAGGATGAGGGCAGGCCCGTCCTCTGCTGGGGTTGGAAGCGGTGAAGGTGAATACGATGGGATTTGCAGCGACACAGGAAAGATGTCCTGCTTGGATTGTCAATCAAGAGCGCCGCAAACCAATGGTGAGCGTACCTGGTGCAGCTTGACAGTAGAGGTATCGTAATCTACTCTGACATCTGCACGCTCAGCAGGTGGTGAGAGGAGGTAGGGTTCGATGGAAGCATAGTCTTCCCAGATTCTGTCAATGTGGTGATCACTCTCATTGGCAACTGCTTCGCCTGGAGTTGCAGCATTAATGGCAGTGTCCTTGCCCTTGGCGGGTAGAGGAGCTGAAGGTGCCGATGGAAAGGGAAACACGGTGGCACGTTCGCTGATGGATGCGACATATCCGTGAAGAAAGGAATAAAACGAGTCAGGCAAGACGTGTCCCCGTGCGCTAGCCAACACGGCGTCAAAGGTGGGACGCGCATCAGGGTCGAGGGAGATCATTTGTTGAATCATGGACTGGTACAGTCAGGGCAGGGATGGGAGACACACACCGAGACTTACGCGGATGCCTTGGTCTTCGATGGGGGCTAGCGAGGCGTCGACCGAGTACTCTCCCTCGCGGTACTTGAAGAGCTGGCTGAGCGAAAAGAGGGGTGCACCTTCGAGAAACATTTCTGCAATGACGCACCCTGCGCTAAAGACGTCCATTGATTCTGTGACAGGGTCATTGGGGAAAGCGTTGGGATCTTGTTCCGCCTTGTAGAAGCGTTCTGGTGCGAGATAGCACGTCCGGCGTCCGCTTGTGTCGTAAAAGAATGAAAAGTCGGAAGGATCGTCGAGGGGGAGACGGGTCGGTTTGTAGGATGCAAAATCTGTGAGGTAGATCCAGTTTGAGGAGGTGACGAGAATGTTGGTGGCCTTGATGTCGCCATGGGGTGTATGCTGGCGGTGTGCGAGTGCGAGTGCGGTGAGAAGCTGGTAGACGATCCACTTCTTTTCGATGGTGGAGAGAAAGGGACGGGTGCTAGGGTGCGATGAGTGGGGTGAAATCAAGGTGTGGATAGACATGCCTGATGCGGTCATAAAGGTTGCTAGCGACCCACTGGCGGATGAGAAAGGCAGCCTTTTCGTTATCGAAAAGGAACTGGTACGCATACACGTTGGAAATGTCGCGAAGGGCATCCTTGTCCACTAAAGAGGGTCAGTGGGATGGTCAGAGAGTGGTGTACATACGCTTCAGTCGGTTGTGGTAGACAGAGAGAGAAAAGGTCGGGTCGTGTTTGACGAATATTTTGACGACGAGCGGTCCGTTTCGGTGACGGCAGCGAACGGTCTTGAGGAAACGGGCATGTCCGATGCTGATAGTGGTGAGTACGAGCCATTACGACGCGCATATACGCACCTGTTTTCGTAGAGGATGTCTGGGAAGGCGTCGGCGAGGAAGGCGTCGAGTGCGATGGATGAGCGGGAGTGGCGGTTGCCCATCGGGGGACGTGAGAGAGGTGTGACGATGTGTGACAGAGGGGTGTGACAGAGCGTTGACCGTCGACGACGACCTCGTCCTTTTTCTTTGCCGTGGGAAATCGAGGGGGATGAGCTACTCGAGCGAGGGGCAGGACCTGTCCTACATGATACCCAAATACGCCCCGCAGAATGCCGTCTCCCCCACACAGCTCATCGCACCGACCCAGAGCCAGTTTTCGACGCAGCAGCACCTCACCCTCACCCCCGCACAGCTCCTCCAGCAACAGTCCAACATGCGCATCCCCTTTCAGCCCCCGCGCTACAACCACCCCCGACAGCCCATCCAGTTCCACCCCGATCGCGACGAACGCGCCCTCTCACCCGCTCACCACCAGGACCGCCCCTCCTCGTCCGCCTCCGTCCGCTCTCTCCACGCCCACCACGACCAGATGCACCCCCCCTCATCCCGGCCCGGTACCGCCTCGGGCCCGCGCATGATCCCCCACCCGCTCCAACACGGCGCCATGGCCATCCCCATGAACCGTCCCCCGACGAGGACCGGCTCCGCTCTCGGCCACTCCCCGAAACACTCTCCGCGCATGTCCCTCGGCCCAGTCCCCGCCCAGCCCATGCAGCCCATGTCCGTCATCCCCACCCACATCCCGCCCATCAACGGAAACATCGGCATCGGCATCCCGCCCCAGCCAATCAATCCCATGCCACCCATCCCCGGCATGTCCGCCGCTATGCCCGGCCCAAGCGGCCCGTTGATGGGTCACCCCATCCCCCAGCAGCCCCCCGTCCCAGACCAGGCCCATCCGTCCTTCATCGCCCTCGACAATGCACAGAACCCCCAGCCACCCCAGCCATCCCCCGCCCGTCCAGTCCCCGCCCCACACCGCTCCCCAATGCCCCCCATGCGCAAACCGAGCGAGATACCCCGTCCGACGGCCACGCCACCTGTCAACGTACCACCCATCCCGGGCACAACACCAGGCCAAAAACTTCCTCCTCACATCGCCTCGCTCAACCCCGCCGTCACTCGGATATCTTACATCCCATACGCTGCTCCACAAAAGCCATCCGACGCGTCCGATACCACAGACGACGACAAGAAACCGACTGACGAGCCATCTACCGACACCGACAAGGACACCACGACAGACACCAAACCACCCGTCAATGTCGAGGATCCCTTGCCAGCACTCACACCCTCCGAAGTAACGACCCTCAAAGACATCATGGTACGCGACTCGGCGTACGACACAGTCTATCGGGCAAAGCATGCACGCATGCTCCAGGAATTTCGCACTGCAGGACCGAGCGGTAGATTGGCTTGGTGGGACAGAGACTTTCCCCCCAACTTGGCAACAAACCGACGCCCAGAACGTTTCGACGTTCGGTACCCCCGTCAACCACGAACAGACAATATGGCAACGAGGAAAAAAGGTGCCAGGCGCGAAGGTGTTCGCATGTCAGTCCATCTCTTCTTGTCCTTACCATGACCGTTGAGCATGCACCAGACCGAGAAAATTACCACCCGAACTCGCTAACCGACCAGAGCAACTCGTCCCAATTCGCCTCGAGTTCGATGTGGAACACCACAAAATGCGTGAAACATTTGTTTGGAATCTAAACGGTCAGTGTCCCTCTCCTTTTGGTCACCGCGCTCAACATCTCATTAGACCCCGTGATCACGCCCGAAATATTCGCACAAACCCTGGTCGAGGATTATGCCCTCCCCCCTGCCTATCACAGCGTGATCACCAAGTCGATTCAAGAACAATTGAGCGATTTCAAGGCGCATATGGCCACCATAGACACAGATTGGAGACCACCCGCGATCGAGATACCCCGGTCAGAAGGGCCCGGCGGGGAAGAGCAAGAAGACTCGGACGTCGAGATCATACATCAACCTCAACAATCTGTACCCGAACGCGTCGCCAATGTACCACCCATAGACGATGACAACGATGACGACGTCATTATAGGGAGGGGCACCTTGGACGAGGAGACGGTGAAATGGTGGGAGTCGTGGCGGAAACGTGCAAAGAAGGAAGTGCCGAGGCGTATCTTGTCAACCAGTAAGCGGAAGAAACGCAAAATTAGTGTCAGGATCGAGGACCAGGACGAAGCAAGTGGGAGCCGTTGCAATAACAAGGAGAGACCACAGACGTTGGATGAATTTGACATGGACGAGAAGAAGGTGCTTGAGGACTTGAGAATATTGATCAAGGTGCGTTGGTATTGCAGTGTCCCAGGTGGAGTATTGACGTGTATCCGTTAGCTTGATATCATCGTGGGCGCGATGAAGCTGGACGATCAATTTGAATGGGATCTCGAAAACCAGGATGCGTCCCCAGAGCAATTTGCTGAAGTGTATACAAAGGAGCTTGGTCTGGGCGGAGAGTTCAAGTGAGCATGCGCACTTTGGCCATGTGGGCGTGACATTTAACCCTTTTCAGGACTGCCATTGCGCACTGCATCCGGGAGCAAGTGCAAGTGTACCAGAAATCTCTCTTTCTCGTGGGCCATCCCGCCGATGGTTCAGCCGTTCAGGATGACGACCTTCGCATGTCTTTCTTACCCAGTCTTACCTCTGCCGCGAGAGCAATGGACCAAGTCCAGTCCTTTACGCCCATTCTCAACTACCTCAGCGATGGTGAGATCGAGCGGAACGAAAAAGAACGAGAAAAGGAGCTCACCAAGAGACGGAAACGCAACACGCGGGGTCGTCGTGGCATCGCACTTCCCGACCGCGAACCCATCCGAACTTACCGCACCCCTGCATTTGGCTTTCCTGAGCTGGATCCTGCAACGCTTGCTCTTGCCGCTGCGGCAAATGCCCCAACCTCAAGGCGTGCGGCTGCAGCGCTTGCCTCGGTGACGATTGCCAACATGGTGGCATCGGAGAACGGGCAGCCAATCATGCCACTGCAATTGCCACCACAGCAACCCGTACCGCAAGTAGCATCGTTGGGCAAGGACAAGAAACCAAAAGGACTCTTGAATGCACCTGAATTCCCCCCCAACATTCTTCATCCACGCGCACGCACAAGTCACCCAACGGCAACGACTGCTATGGAATCTGTCTCCATGCTGCCTTCGTCGCTACTTGAAAATGACTTGCCTCCTGCTGTTGTGGTGCCTGCGCCACCACCAGATCCCAAGACAAATGCAAAGAAAGCGAGAGAGAGTGAAAGGGAAGCAAGAGAAAGAGAGTTTGCGGATGGACAACATCCCAACGTGATCAACGGTGTTTGGCACTGCTCCAACTGTGGCTGTCCAGAAAGCATTGCAATTGGACGACGAAAAGGCCCCCTGGGCGACAAGTCTCAGTGTGGAACCTGCGGTGCGCAGACCGTCTTTTGTAGTCTTTGATACGCGCCGGAGCTAATAATGGATTAGGCAAGTTTTGGCATCGGCATCGACGCCCACGGCCCGTTCAATATAATTCGGACCCACAGCACCATCTCAACTTGAGAAACGAAGAAACAGGAAAGGCAAGCGCCAAGAAGCGTGGTCGGGCGGCAAACTCGGTCAATGCAGATGGTGCAGAGACACCAAACCGGCAAAAATCTGACCTGTGGGTTGAAGTGCCAACAACACGACCACCAAACTCGGCGGCGGTTCCACCGTCTGAGGACGATCGACCTGTGTCGCCAGTATCGACAGCATCCACCGTATCCGAGGCACCTCTCGCACAGCAATCTCTAAAGACAAATGGTGCGAGCCAGTCCACGCCCGCTCCACCGCCCCGCGCGGCGACCCCAGAGTCACCCCGGCCGCCCCCTAGCATGGTTATGAGTTCCCCAGCGGGAGATCCTGCTGCGCATGCCAGTGGCGCATACGTGAGCGCACACGTTTTTTGACGCGGATGGTATTGATGCTCAAACGTCAAGTGAACAGTCTATTCCCGCATGGTTATCTGATGCGATCCTGTCATTGCAGACCATGTATCCAGATGATAAATTTGAGGCGATCTTGCGCAAGTCGTCACCCAAGGCAACACCAGAGTGGCGGATAAAGTGTTTGGACTGCCCTGGAAAGGTATGTTACACCTCCATGTCGTACCCCGCGATGACGTGACGTGCGTGTGGTGTAGCTCTATAACCCCGGACCAAACGACTCATTGTCGAATTACGAGGTACACTTGAAGAATCGACAACATCGGTCGCGGGTCATAAACCGCGTCAAGGCCAGCGCGTCCTAGTATCTATGCAAGGGATTTCGGTTTTGCATTCTCGTCTCGTTCTCTGACCCTTTCCTTGTTTTTACTTTACGTTCTTTGTGGCAATTTGAATGATCTTGCTTACGATCCTGCTGTGTTGTGTACCTGCTTGTACATACCTTATTATCGTGTTTATCCTGCTCTTTTCGGAAAAGCGACCAAGTATAATTACAGACGCTGGTGAGCGCGGGCAATTTAACAGCAGGGTGTTGAATCCCACAGGAAAAAAACAGCAAACAGACTGTCTGTGGTGGCTTACTTCAAGGGCCTATGGTTCATAACGAACGTGAGTGTGGTATCCTAGCTAGGGTCAAAGTCTGTCATAATTGGGGGCTCTCATTATCTGTCATCCCACTAACTACTCCTTGCCATTCTGGCTTCATCAGGTTGATGACTTTAATGACTCACTTCATGACCTTGCTCACCTGTCTATCCAGCAGATATTGCAATCCCTACAGAAACCATTCGGTAATGTGCCTGTTATCAGGTGACAGACCGAGCAAGGGTGTAGAAGACCTCTTCAACACCATCATTTCCTTTGGCCGAAGTCTCCATGAACTTGATACCCAGTTCACTCGCCAGCTCTCGACCTTGATCCTCGGTGACAGCGCGCTTTTCTGCCCAGTCAGACTTGTTACCAACAAGGATTGTGTTTACACCATCGGAAGCATGTCGTCCAATGCTCGCATGCCACGCGCGGATATCTAGGGTGCATGGAAGAAAACTGCTCCGCGGACAATGCAGAGAACCAACCCTTGAATGACCGCTCGTCTGTGACATCGTAGACGAGCAAGATACCCATTGCTCCATGGTAAAAAGTGGTGATGGCTCTAAACCGTTCGTGTCCAGGAGTATCCCACTGCACAACAGAGTCACAAAACTTCATGGAACAGAGAAAACGTACGATTTGTAGTTTTATATGTTTTCCATCCAACTCTATGGTACGAATCTTGAAGTCGATACCAATGGTGGTGGTGAGCGAAGGTGTCCATGAGCCGTCGCAGAAGCGGAGGAGTAGACACGACTTTCCAACACCTAGAGTACGGATTAGACTAGATCCCATGAATGTAGACAGACAGAGACACCTGAGTTTCCGACCAAGAGCAGCTGGCAAGGAATGAGCGAATTCCAAATGCAGTGGGTTGAGAACAAGGAGGTACTTTGATAAAGGGAGAGTCATTGTGTGGCATCCCGATGCGACGTGCAAGTCAAGTGTGTAGGAGGTGATAAGCTTTGCTACTACGACCAACCCTACACAGTTTGGATTCGACACATTCTCAATGACAAGCAATGGGCCGGTTGATATCATATGGCGACCTGGCACAGACCAGACCAGGCCACCATTATTACCAGGCAAAGTGTACAGACCAGATATACTCGCCGTCATTGACCAGACGATCGATGCACTTCGTCCTGAGCTAAGAGAGTTGAGCAACAAGATCCATGGTAAGTACCCAGCCCGTCAGCTTAATGCACGATCTGCTCACCTGTGCTCCTTGTCAGCCCATCCAGAACTCAAGTTCGAAGAACAGTACGTCCCAAGTGTCCTGATCATCACCGTGCATCCCAAGCGTTGGTTGATAGCTACGCACATGACGAGTATACAGAATTTATGGAGTCACAGGGCTTTGCAGTACAGCGCCACTATCTCCTCGACACGGCTTGGGTTGCGACCTACACCCATGGTACAGCTGCGCGTCCTGTTCTCGGTGTGAACTCGGAGATGGATGCATTACCCGGGATTGGACATGCTTGTGGCCATAATCTGATTGGTATGGCGGGAGTTGCGGTCGCGTGCGCTGTCAAGGCGGCGATGGAGAAGCTAAACACTAATGGCAAAGTGGTTTTGCTTGGGACGCCCGGTGAGAACTCTTGCCCAAGTGGGATTGTATTGGGTTGATCAAATGTTTTTGTGGCAGGTGAAGAGGGCGGTTGCGGCAAGGTACGGTTGTGGGAGAAGGGTGCATACGAGGGACTGGATGCCTGTCTAATGTACGTGTCATTGTTCCCTCATACGCTATCTAGGAGGTGCCGTTGCTGAACGAACTTAATTTAGGTGCCATCCTGGCCCTGGTCCGCCGTACTCTGCAAGCTTGTACAACTCGCTGGCCCTCGCCGATTATCGAGTGAATTATTCCGGACATACGTAAGCAAAACATCGTGCTTGGTGTTCATTGTCTCGGAATACTGGCGTTTCCAGTGCACATGCCGGTCTCAGCCCTTGGGAAGGACAGAACGCCCTTGATGCGGCCGTGCTCGCGTACACCAACATAGGCCTCTTGCGTCAACAAATTAAATCCGGCTGCCGCGTGCACGGCGTGTTCGAAGGACAGGATTGGGCACCCAACAGTCCGTGTGATCGCGCCACATCCGATCTGACATTCTTTGAATCCGGTTGTATTTCCAACTAGTCATTCCCGACCAGGCTTCGATGCAGTAGGTGTGTTCGTTTTTTGGCTGGTTCATTTGATGGAGGAACGAGGTGGCATATTCGTGCGCCGACTACCAAGGAATTGTCTGAGACGGCTGCTCGAGTGGAAAATTGCTTCGAGTACGTGAAAACCATCCATAGCCTGGAGCATGACTGGTGGAACGTTGATTGTTGTCAGGGCCGCGGTGAATGCAACAGGGTGCAAGGTGAACATTGTCCACGAAACCGTTCGGAATGAGCTTGTTCAGAATAAAGCCCTTCGTAAATTATATTCCCTAGGCGTGTGTTCCGTTGATCATGCCTTGTGATGAACTAGGTGAAGAATTTGAGGACGTTTTTCGCAAACGATATGGTGGCATCGATCATGGATTAGTGAGTGGTGGCTCGTCAACCGATTTCGTACGTTTTCTTCACTTTTGGCCATTTGGCAGTCCATGACATTTTGACTTTTCAGGGAAATGTATCATACTGTGCGTATATTTGCGTCGATCTGTGGGGTGGAAATAAAAATGTGCTACAGTGATGCCTGGGCTACATCCCGGTTTTTGTATGTTGTCTTTCCTTCATTGCGGCTCTTCGCGTATTCTCAACGGACGTAGCTGTTCCGACTGTTCCAGGGGGAGGAAACCATACACGGGAGTTCACGCATGCTGCGTCGACAGATGCCGCTCACGAGGCGTGTTATAACGTATCCAAGGCTCTGGCACACGTAGGTATGAGGATGTTAACGGATGAGGCGTTCTTGGCAAGGGTACGTTTGATTTTGTGGTGAAGACCCGAATCTGACTTGGTTTCCTCAGGTGAAGGCTACGTTTGAGGACGACAGGCAGAAAAGGGGAGACTGAAGGGAATGCAAAGGTAATGTACGTGTACGATATCTCGAGACTTTCTCTTTCGTGTATTGAATAGCTAGGGTCATCCGTAATGAACTAGTACACAATTGAGTACTCGGAGTTGTATTCCCTCCGCCACTATCGTCGGGTTCATCACCGCTGATCTTTCGCCTCAACACAAACCATGTCTACTGATGTCTTGTGGCGACCTGACACAGATCCAGTCAAGCCATCACCCCTGCCAGGTGATGTATACAGACCAGATATTCTTGCAGTGATCGAACAAACGATCGACTCGCTCCGACCTCAGCTAAGAGAGTTGAGTGACAGAATACACGGTAATTAGACATACTGAACCACATTGCGACTGATCAAACACCGTACTAGCTCACCCTGAACTCATGTTTGAAGAACGGTACGGCGATATCGTCTTCCATCCACACAGAGATGTGACGCTGAACCTATGCCCAGTTACGCTCATGACACGTACACCGCGTTCTTGGAAGCGCAGGGATGGGACGTTCAAAGGCACTACCTACTCGAAACCGCCTGGGTGGCCACCTTCACTCATGGCCAAGGGGGTCCTGTCCTCGGTGTCAATTCCGAGATGGACGCCTTGCCTGGCATCGGGCACGCATGCGGTCACAACCTGATCGGTATCGCGGGTGTAGCAGTCGCTTGTGCTGTCAAAGCCGCCTTGCAACAATTGAATATTAATGGAAAAGTCATCTTGCTCGGGACCCCAGGTGGAAAACTTCCATTCTACCCATAGGTCGCTGTCGCTCATCTCCACCGTGTAGCCGAAGAGGGTGGGTTTGGCAAGGTTCGATTGTGGGATAAAGGTGCTTACAATGAAATGGACGTCTGTCTCATGTATGACGTCCTCCTTTTCAAGCCCACTCTTACTGATTTTCTGGTGGTGTAGGTGTCATCCAGCGCCGGGTCCGGCCTATTCCATCAGCCTGAGCAGCAGTTTGGCCATGGTTCGGCTCCAAGTGGATTATCAAGGTAAAACGTAAGGATCATATGGTGTTCTTCGGATATCAAAGCCCACCTCATATGCAGCGCACACGCCGGTCTGAGCCCTTGGGAGGGCAAGAATGCATTGGACGCCGCCGTTCTTGCCTATACAAATATCGGCCTTTTGCGTCAGCAAATCAAACCTACCCATCGCGTTCATGGTGTCTTTTCAGGGAAAGATTGGGCTCCAAATGGTAAGCATATCCCGTCCATAATGCACCATGACCTCAGCAAATGCGCTCAGTAATACCCGATAATGCCTCTGTGAAGTAAGCCAAGCCCAGTGACGGCCTTCTGTTATTTGTTCATCGAATGCCGTTAGGTGGTTCGTACGTGCCCCTGTGACGAAGGAAGTGTTTGAAACTGCTGATCGGGTCAAGGCATGCTTCACGTATGTGACTCCGACCATATGCTCCACCGTGCTATATCTTTATCAAGCGCTGCTGCTACTGCCACTGGTACCGAGGTTACTTTCACCAGCGAATCTGTTGGAAACGAACTGGTACAAAACAAGGCGCTCGGTAAGTTGGTAGACTGTTTTGTTCCCAGTGTTCTACGGATGTGATCGCATCAGGTGAAGAACTTGCAGATGTTGTTCTGAAGCGGTACGGGGCCATTGACTACGAATGGGGTATTTCAAGCGCATCCACGGATTTTGTAAGTCACACCAAACTGTCTCGATAGCTTTGAGCTCAAAGACACTTGTAGGGCAATATCACCTACTGTATGCATCTTCTGTGCCTTTTATATATACACCCTACTAACAAGTATCAGTGATGCCTGCACTGCATCCCGGATTTTGTACGTACATGTTAGATCTTTCCCTTGACGAGATATCCCTGATGTGAACAATCAACTCGACATCAAAACCGTACGGTTGAACTTGTAGCGATTCCCACTGTACCTGGAGGGGGAAATCATACGAGAGAGTTTGCAACCGCTGCTGCTACCGATACCTCCCACGATGCATGTTATACCGTGTCCAAGGCACTTGCACATGTGGGAATGCGGGTGATTACCGATGAGGCGTTCCTAGCACAGGTAAGTGTGAGTTATCGAGTCGACCCGTTCATTGCCGACGTGGTCATCTAGGTCAAGCTGACATTTGAAGAGGACAAGAGATCTAGGGGTATCTGAGATAGCGTCGTCAACAAGGTGTACGTCGTGTTCAGATGACACTGAGGGCAATACTTGTTTGTATACTTCACCCGGCAATTTTAATGTCTTTTTTCGAGTCCATCAGATAAAGTTGAGACATGTCCCAACCTCGAACCGCCCCGGGCTGAAGCAGGCATAGAAGAACGCTAAAATGTAGACTTCCGACACAAAACCCCTGCTGAGGATCAACTTGACGGTGCTGGTCATCATACCTACCTGCTACTGTTGGCACACTTTGTTCTCGGACTAGAACATATTCTAGCAAAAGTGAGACATGGACTCGAAAAACGTCATCCTACACAAGCCTAAACAAATGAGCGTAGCAAGACAACATTGATTTATAGATACAATTTTTGCCCACCACCACTAACTAACAAAAGTCCAGTTGATGTGGGATAAAATGTTTGAGCTCTCCAAGTGTCTGCAACTAGGTAGCGATGTCGTGATGTATCCCAACCACCGGGTTTCACCCATCCAAGAAGGCTCGTCTGGAGAGTGTCATCGGTGAGAAAGAATAAAAGTTAGTAGGGAAAGAACTTCACCACTTTAGAGAATATTCAAGCCCGGACAGAGCCACGTCTCCGTATCCTTGGATGGCGGCGGTACCGCTGCATTGCGCGGATCACCGGATTGTGATGGTCTCTGGCGTGTGCCGGGGCAGCAAGAGCGACCGCCGCCAGTAGAGGAATGACAAAGAGGATGGCGGTGAAGGGCAGAATCAGCTTCATGTTGGCTCTAGTAAATGTTCTCTATCTGGGAGCGGCCAAATAAAAAATCGTGAATGTGGCGGTTATATACTATGCAGTTTCTTGGACGCGTAGAAGTGCCGAGACAATGTGGTTTGTTCGCATAAAAAGCACGAGCGCTTGCGCTCACGTGTCAGTGTTGATGGCAGTCTTAACCATCGGGGATCAACAAGAATGCACAGGTGAGAAGGGTGTTCGTCATCTGGAAGGCATTTCGTGAAAGTAGTGCTCACACTCACTGATGTGCCTTGAATCTGGTTCGGGAACGATTCGGCATTTCGAGTTAAAGCATTTACCAAAGGACAAGGAGTCGCAGACATGTGTTTTGACACCAACGCTTTCTTACACACAAACAAATCAGGAAATCCAAGTAATCGTTCACCACTTCTCATGAGCGGGTCGCACTGCGCGTATTCGCACATAAGCATGAATTCACGGCAAATTAAGATGAGCTTACGGTCAATCTCCCATGCCCAAGCGGAGCTGTCTTGCTCAACGAGGTTGAGGTAGGTCTACATGAATAAGAGTTTACTTTCGTAATCGCATCAAGACATATACCGACCTTTGCAATAGAATCCGGATCGAGTCGGGCGTCTGCATTGGCTTCCCAGGCAAGATCATTTCGATATTCTCTCACACGGTCTGTTAAAATGTTGCCATCGATGATGCTCTGTAAGTTGCAGAATCAGTGTTGGTCTCAGCCTCTTCTCCCTCAGTCCTATCAACTCACATGCGCAACCTGCCAACCCGTCCATATCAGCAATAAAAAAAGGCAAAAGCGCAACGACTACAAACATGAATGTTTTGCTTCCCAAATTCTTTGGCCAAACTCTGAGAGAGTGCCCTGATACCAAATTTCCCAATAGAAAAGGCGCTCGTAGTAGTATTGCCTCTGATCGAAGACGTCGCCCCTGTGAAGATGAGGGTGCCTCTCTTCCTCGCACCGCCCTTTCCACCTTCACTTGGTTGTTCGAAGTCGTTCTTGGAAAACGCGAGCAAAACCTCTCTAGAAAAGGAGAAGGCAGCTAAGATGTTGACATCCAACGATTCTCGAACTTCCTCCTCAGTTACGTCCAGGAATGGTTTCCATATGCCATATCCAGCATTGAACACTGCAACACGAAGGGGAGAGGTTGACACAGGGAAATGGTTCCTAATGTCGGAGAATGCGGAACGAATCGAGTCTGGTGTGTAATTGGGAATAGGGAAAGGTGCAGCCTGACATGCATATGAGACCTGATCAGAGGTTGAATGAATCATGGTTCACCTCTCCACCATTCTGGTTGATTTCATTGGCGAGCTTGTTGAGGTGCTCCGGGCCGCGAGAAATCAAGGCAATCCTGTAACCCAACCTCCCAAATAGGCGCCTACGGCAGTCATCAGTGCAGCCCAAAGCCCACAATGACAAGGTGCCTACGCTGAAGAAGCCCCTGTGCCTATGAGAAAAGTTAGTCAGCACCAGGACCATGCAAATTTTGCTTCAAGCATACCTGAGCCATTCCCGATACCAGCGACGACGAACAGAGGACGAACAGCAGACATTTTCTGTATTGAATAAAGATGAGAGTGACTGTAGGTTTATAACCACGAAACTTTGTTCTGAGTAAGCCAAAGATCACAAATCTCATTACTCAGTTGGCCGAGACAAACCGGTAATGACGCAATCTGATTTTATTTCACCGCAGATGAATGTTTTGCTCAGCCCGAGTCTAGTTATCATGTTCGAAGAGTATAAGTAACATGCTGGACTAGCGATCTAGTGGGTTCCATGCAGCGCAATGTGTCCTGCCTTGCTGTTTTGCCAAGCATCGTAGCGTTTCCCATATGTATACGTGCCGTAGGCTGTTGACAGTCAGGCATAAGCAATGAAGAAACACACAAGAACTCACCGATGGCGAATGGGACAATCCAGTACGGTACTTGGGAGGCAATGCGTCTGTAGCCGTTGAACAACCAACCCTGAAAGATGTGTTTTGTTGGGCGTTGACGGAACGGCGAAATAGCTGCAACACGATATAATAAATATGATGGAACTTGCAAAGCACGCCAGATGACCCACTGTAAGTGATGATGCCCCTTTGCTTCAGGTTGGAGGTGTCACCCCACCAAACGTTCTGATAGGATAACACTCATGTCACTGGCTTTACTTGACCCATGGTATAAAAACTCACAAAGATCTTGGCTAGTTTCAAACGACAAGTTCATTTTTTCGCTTACTAGAAACCAAGAAGAAGACTTACGCTCAGGCATACCGCTGGAACGAACTGTAGTTGGACGCATGATGGATACTGAATGAGAGGGTCGATGAAGCAACCGAGGTTTTCCGGTGTAGACCAAACAAGACACAAACAACACCTTGTCCTTGCTCAGACGGTACGACCTCTTGACTCTGAACAGCACATTGACTTATCGCGTCTTCCAGGTATGATTAGCCACCAGACACTGTATAACCTTGCAAACTATCTTGGGGCTCTTGCCATGGTCACTGTCGTCGCGTATCATTTCGTGGCAGTAAATGCACGCCATATTTCGGGAAAGCTGGAATGATGTGAGTCCAGCACAAGTTATGTACTTGGAATAATTCACGAATACGTCTCTAGTACACTGTTTGCACTGTCACGCAATGAGACTCGCGGGCCATTCCTACTACCGCAGTTTTGGTTTAGCACCCTGGTAATGCGTCATACCAATGTTTTGTTCAACATCTTCAAATTTCCCTCGAACCATCATGGCGGTATGATGCGGCTGATTCTGTACCAATTCGGGATGATTTTGTGGAGTGGGGTCATCAAGACCACTATTCTTTTTCGAACAGCAGTTGCAAATGGTCGGTTCTTTGACAATCACCAATTTCAGTCAGTGCTATAATTGCTGGAGACCTATTGCATACCACATAACGTGCACAGTGCTTGACGATACTCGTTGAGTTTTCTATGCTGGCCATGTAGGAGAGTGAGACTCTCAGCAACAAGTGAAAATTCCACACAATATCCATCCTTTGTGTGTAGAATCAGAGTGTTTTGTACTGTCGTGTTGATACTTTGAAAATGACCACGGTGTCGGACAGTTCGCCCCTACAAGCCTTCATTTCAAGGCAGCGTGTCCTCCTCGCACAGGAACGCGATGCGGAGATCGAGCGTACTTCATTGATCCTGAGCAATGCCTCGCCCAAACTACTCGAGCAGCGTGGACTCGCACTCGGTGGACTTGGCGTAGTGTCGACAGAAGTGGGACTTGGCGGAAAGACGTATGTGATCGTGTCGTCCTAGTCATCTCCAGCGTCTTACTCGACAAAGCGTAGGCTAGTAGAGTTGGAGAGACCCTTGGCATATCATTCCTCCTCGTTGTTTCCCCCACATACATTCAGGGTCGTATCTGCTGGTACCGTCGTGTCATTCATGAAACCTGAATAGCGCATTTGCAGACCCGGCGATCTTGCTCGAATCGAGGTGAACGTTGCAACTACGCAGAAGAAGACGGGCAGTAAAGGGAAGAAGGTACAGCCCACTGATGCAGGGACGAAAAACTCCACTCCAGAGGGCGTGGTGTACAAAGTTTGTATCACCATTGTTCTCTCCACCTATGCTGAATATCGAACCTTGACAGGTGACGGACACACGCATTGTCATTGCTGTGGATCCTCCTGAATCTGGTGATGCTGATCTTGATTTACCAGAGAGATGTCGCGTTGTCAAACTCGCAAACAGTATCACGTATGATCGGTAAAGAGAACTTCTTTCTGTACGATGCCGAGTGCTAAAATACCATTCTAGGATGGACAAGGCGATCGACCAGTTGGAGAGGATCGCGATACCTTCTGCACGCAAGGTAACTCATCGGCCGCTTGCGTTCCTTTCCGGAGCTCACGAATCATGTTTCACTAGCCGGATGACAAGACAGAGTACGAACTCACGCCCCTCATTCGCGTATTGCTTGGAATCTCGCCACCCTCCAAACCATCCGATCTTGGAGACATCTCTTTCTTCGATGAATCCCTCAACTCGAGCCAGAAGACTGCCGTCCGATTTGCTCTCGAAGCCACGGAAGTTGCTTGTATCCATGGTCCTCCAGGTACGTGCTATCGTTACCGTGGACCAGCCCTCCTATTAATGTGCAATCAGGCACTGGCAAAACCCATACGTTGATCGAGATTATACGCCAGCTCACGTCCAATCTTCCGGATCAGAAACCAGTTCGCGTACTCGTATGTGGTGCCTCCAACCTTTCCGTGGATAACATTCTCGAACGACTGCTCGCTCTTCCCCTCCCTGAGAAAGGCAAGGGGACACCGCTCAAAGTGACGCGAATTGGTCACCCCGCAAGAGTCATGGCACGTGAGGACGTCCTTGACGCGACGTTGGAAGTCAAGGCTGGTCGAAGTGATCAGGTTTGTTGGTGTGATTCCTTTTATGAATGTACCAACTAGCATCAGGCAGCGCTTGCCAAGGATGTGAAAGCTGAGCTTGATGCTACCCTTGATACGCTCGCGGGTAGAGGCAAAGGTAAAGGGGCTAAGAAGCCGCGCGGACTCGAACGCAAGAAAATGTGGGAGGAAGTGCGTGCGCTCAGGAGAGAGTGGGTTTACAACGGTTACCCTGGGCACTCTTTGATTGAACGATACACTCTGCAGGTATCGGCAGAGAGAGGGTGGGGTCGTCAAGGCGGTCCTCTCAGAGTCTCAGGTACTAGGAAATTCAACTCTGGACAGGAACGATGGTGACTGAACACATCCATAGGTTGTTCTAGCTACATGCCATTCTGCGGGAGGAAGACAGTTGCGAGACCATGTTTTTGATGTGGTCATCGTCGATGAGGCAACCCAGGCACTTGAAGCAGTACGCGCTAATATAGATGCTTCTTTACCGCTGATCTTTTGTAATTTTAGGTGTGCTGGGTCCCGATATTCAAAGGAAAGAAATTGATTTTGGCAGGCGACCCGATGCAGCTACCCCCTACGATCCTCTCTTTGGACAAGCCCAAAAAGAAGATCAAACAGGCAAAGCCAGAGGGGCCGGAGAGTAACGGAGCATCGACGGAATTCTCTAAGCAAGGGACGGCTGAAGCCCAACCAACGGGTAACCTGGAGAAAAATGATGCAACTGACTCGGATTCAGAGGCTAGCGCTGACTCGGAACCGGAACCAGTACTTGAAGACTTGACCATCATAGAAGAAACCACGACACCTGCAGCAGATACATCAGAAAATACACCCGAACCAGTAAAGAAAAAACCTTTCAAACGTTCTGGCTTACGTCCCCCGCGGACTCTGGAGACAACTTTGTTTGACCGTCTCGAGCGAATGTACGGCCCTGGCATCAAGCGCTTACTCAATGTGCAGTATCGGTAGGCACCCACCGCTGCCTATCTACACTAATTCTACTCACTCCTCGGAGGATGCACGCGCAAATCTGCCAGTTTCCGTCAAAGACACTCTATGCTTCCAAAGTGAAATCACATGATTCTGTATCGTCACATTTATTGTGTGATCTACCAATCACGAGGTCGTTTACCGAGACAAAGGATGAAGAAACTGTCAAAGAGGTCCTCGGTACTCCTGTCGTTTTCTTTGACACCGCTGGGTGCGAATACTATGAACGACTAGAAGGCGACGGAGATGAAGGTAGCCGGTGTAACGAGAATGAGGCATTGGTGGTCAATGGGTGGACGGAGAAGCTCGTGCGTTTTGCGACAGACACTGTCTCTTCCAGATCATCAGGCTCATCTCCGGTGGGGTAGGTCCAAGCGGGATTATACCCTTCCCAGATAGCTATCATTACCCCGTCCGTATCGAGCGATAGCGATAACATTCTGCCCATTGACTTGTATCCACAGATATCAAGCCCAGGTCACGCTCCTCAGTTCCTTGCTGCGTCCTGAGTATGGCCCAGAGCTCGAAATTGGCACGGTGGATGGTATGCAAGGACGCGAGAAAGACGCAGTCATCATCAGTCTCGTACGTAGCAACGACAAGGTCAGCATTTTACCACACGCACGCGCGTATCGGGTCTAAAAACTGGTGGGTTGATAGGGTGAGGTCGGTTTCTTGAAGGAGAAGCGTCGGATGAATGGTAGGCTTGCGATCGTCTCGCATCTGCAATAATTTATCGGTTCGCAGTGGCAATGACGCGAGCCAAGAGACACCTCGTGCGTCGTTTATACGCTTTGCATCTTTCGCTCCACTTCTTGTCTCACTTCGCTGGGCATTAGTGCGTCGTCGGTGACTCATCCACGGTCCAACATGGTGGCGTATATCTGAAAAAGTGGCTTGCTTGGCTTGAAGCAAATGCAGATGTCCGATTTGCAGAGGTGTAAATCTACAATGACAGCATGGTGTACAACAGGTATGCAAAATGTGGAGTGACGATGGGATAAGAGGACGTGATAGTAGATGCCCAAAAGAGATGAATGCGTAAATAAATACCAGATGCAGATGAAATGGGGGGAATGAGGCTCCACCTCAATATTCGTCGGGGTCGTTCAGTGAGGCGTACTCGGAGACTGTCCGGACGTCCTCATATTCTTGGACAACTTCGCGCATTGCGAACCGCATAATCGGAGTGAGAGGTGTCAGTCGCGGGCCAATGATTTCGTGTTCGTCGCCTTCGTCAATCTGCCCCAAATCTCTCGTTGATAGGTTGACCGGGTTCACCAACACCATGTCCCCGTCTTCCGAGGATTCCACACCCACGGTCCCACTAGCTCCGCCAACGTAAGAGCCGTTGCTCAAGACGCGATGGGTCATCGGGACAGGTGACACCGGCGCACTGATAACGGGGATCTCCACCTCTCTCCCGACCGGCTCAGTCCAGTGCAGATTTAGCATCTTTGCCTTGATCATCCCATCCACCGCACGCACACCGATATCCCGACAGAGCAAAAAGTACGGGAGGTGCTGTGTCCCGGGCTGGCTGAGCTTACTCATCACCTTGAGAAGCTGCATCGCGCTGAAATCTGCGGAATAGTCTTCGAGCGAGGATGGGTCGCGAGAGTAGGAATTGAACCCGGCAGGACCAAGTCCGGCATGGAGAGCGTCCGGACCGCTCGATCGTGGCCGAGGGCCAGGGGTAGATGGAGTCGTGGGATCGCGTGCAGACGTTAGTTGGGAAGAGTGGACAATATGCAAGTTAAGGGTGGCATGTGCTTGAAGGAAGTGCGAACTCTGTTTGACTGGCCCATACATGTTAACACTCGTGATACTGCAGCTGAAAGCAAGGATACGCACTGTCGAAATTCCCGCTGGCGTTAACTAGGAACAAAAAAGGTGAGGCAGTAGACAAACGTTTGAAAGCGAGGTAGCTCACTGTACTCATTAATGTAATCTTGCCAATGCGCTAGCTTACCACCGAACGCCTCGTACAATACATCAAAAGATAAGGTAGGCCGTAGTGTTTCCGGAACACTGGGCAATAGACGTTCCAAGAAATAGGTTCGTGTCTCGCTCCTCGAACAGTCATCGATCGTGACGATCTTGCAGTGTTGGGCAACATTGAGCTGGCGCAGCCAGTTTTGGTAGAATGGATCACTGGTGGCGTGAATGACATGACACAGTCGATCTTGTTTTGTAAGAACAAGCATCGAGTCTAGCAGACACTTCATGGTCTCCGTTGACTGAACCAAGGAAGGCCTACTCATCAAGATTAGAATGGGTACAAGAAGTCGAAAAAAAAGCATACAATTTATGCGCTTCATCAAAGAACAATACTGGCGTTTTCTTAAAGGGCTTTTCGGGATCTCTGATCATGGAACATGACATGCCGCGAGCGCTTTCGCTTGTTCTCTTGGCACGCTTGAAGAACCACCGGTTCCTATGCAAGAGAGGGGAGTTGTTTACATGCGTTCGCTCGGATGATACATCAGATCCTTTTCGCCCTTGGTTTCCAAGTTCGTTGACATCTTCCGGAGGGTCGAATTCGGCATACCTCAAGAGCGAATACTGTAATGTTGACCTCGTCGGTGATGAGATGGTAAAGAAGCCAAGGGTCTTACTTGGAACAATTCCATGAGTCTGGCAATGTCGCTAGTCCGGAGCTGCGATCCTACAGTACCCACGACTGCTTCAGACAGCCTGCGTTCCACATCAAGACGGTCATGCTATCGGCAACACGATTAGTATACCTGCCACGCTTATCTGGTTTGCGATACGAGACCCACCTTGAATGCGCAGGCTTCCTTTCGAAACTCCTCGAACCCGGGCATGGTTGTCGAAACGTCTTCAAAGTATTGTTCCATCTGATGGCTGAGACTCATGTAGAGACTGCTGACATCCGCAAAGCCAGGAATCCGGAGATCAAAATGCAGGACATGGAATCTGTCGCGTGAAAGGGCTTCGCGAAGAAGAGCAGTCTATATGCGCAGGAATACAGCATTATGAAGAGATACAAGATGATCCGAGAAGAACATACCTTTCCAACGGCACTGGCGCCGAAGAGCACCGTGAACGAAGGTTCACCATCCAAAGCACGTTCAAGAACGCGCATTTCGGCTTCACGGGGCAAGAATCCAGGCAGGCGTGTAACCGCGTGCTTGACGCGCAGTCGCGGAGCCTCACGCTCCTCGGTGATCTCCTTACGTGCTTCCTCAAGCAGGCGCCTTGATTCCGTCAGCGAGCGCGCGGTCTCGGAGGGCTGGATGGGTCGTGTACGTCTTAATCAGGTTCCGCGAATAGACAACGCGACAAGCGTACGTTCAAGAGGACAGTGAACACCTCGCTCATACCGAAGAAATTTCGTCGGTTGAGATCTACACTGAGCGCTGCTGAGCTTCTGCGGTGAGGTAGATTTGATGAAAAGATCCACTGAATTGCGTCAGAGCGTGGTGGTCTTGAGTTTGTGCCAGCAGATGGATTTCGCTGGGTTCTGCCTGTCGTCTTTGTGCGCATCGTCGAGTGCGAGTACAGTTGGCGCAGAGATTATAACTGGGCTCTGAAGGTGAGGATAGAGAAAGGACTCGAAAAGTAGGGATGTATGCGTGTTCGCAGCGGTTGAAAAGGGACGGGAAGCGCACCCTTGCGCATGGCTGCGTCTGCCTACATTATTGCACAGCAGAGCACGCGTGTGCGGCGTGAAGGATGGGGGGGAATATTGATACACGTTGTCGACATGAGGCAAGAGTCACTAGTCAAGTGTATAGTGAAAGCGAATCCTAGTACAATACAATGCAAATGCAACTATTCTAATCGTCGCTCCAGTCAGAGCCATCAGACTCGATAATGCCATGTCCTCGCCTCTGTCGCCAACGACACTCTGAAGGGCCTGCATCCTCATCGCCTTCCCTGTCCGACGAAAAAACGGCAGAGATATGCCTGTGTGATGTCCGTTCAACATCGAACCTGTCCTGTTCCTCGTCTTCATGGTCGTCCGAGACCGGGTCAACCATACCGTGTGCCCCATCGTCGTCATCGTTGATTTCATAGAAGCGAGGCCCATCGAAAAGATCACTTCTCTCGTCGCCGTCGTCAATGAAGCTACTCTCGTAGCCCTCATCTCCACTCTCTTCGTCTTCATCCAGAACACGAAGGTCGGCAATGTGACCGTCGATGTCATCTTCCTCGTCTTCTTCGTCAACGTGAATGGTACCAAGGAAACCCCAAGGTCCTCGGAACATGTGGAGTTGACGGAAGGGGTCAAATACACGCCAATCGTCACCGGCATCATCTGCCTCCCCTTCCTCCAAACCCATCCAACCAGGATCATCTTCCACATCCACCTCTTCAGCACCCATTTGATCCTCGAGCCATCCCATCGGGTTTTCCTCGTAATCTTCTTCATCGCCATGAGGTCTGTGTCCTGGGTAGATGCGTCCACATCCAGTGCATATACCATCCCATATCTCGTGCATACAGTCGAGGCAACGATAGATCCCGCCATCTTCCATATCAAGCATTCCGACATCCTCGCCACGTGAAGGGCGATCACCAATGTGAATGTCATCGTCATCAATGTCGGCACCTGATAAAAACCAAGGAAATGTCGAGCCTGACTTTGGAAAGATGTCTTTCCAAGGATCGATATTCGCTCCGCTGTTCTCGGAGGCCTCTGAGGGAACGGGTAGCTGATTTGTCAAGAGACCACTTTTACCAACTGCTTGTGCAATGCTCTTCACGCCCCATACTTCGACAGGGCGTTCGCGAACAATGGCACGACAGTGTGGACACGTTTTGCGACGCATCATGGGTGGAGGTACTGGTCGGTTGTCAGAGGGAGGAGCTGTAAACCAATTGACAAGGCAGCTGTGGCAGGCAATGTGGCCACACGGTGCGAGTGCATAGGGTTTGTACATGAGATCTAAACAGACCTGGCAAGTGACAGCCTGCTGAACCTGGCTCAGGAGTGCATGATGAGACGCAATCAGCTAAAGGGGTGTTAGAGATCAAGACGGAGGGCAGAAAACAAGACGAACGCTGTTCTTTGATTTGAGCTCCGCTTCGAGTTTAGCTACTCTATCCTCTAGTGAACTGGAAGACGGCTCAGGGAGTGGTTCGCCTGCTGGTTCATCTACCTTGATGTCTTTCTGTTCCAAGGATGAGCATCACGGTGCATGAGTGACTTGGTGGGGCGTACCGGAACAGAAGGCATAGCTTCGGATTGATGTGTACTATTTTGGTCTATGGGCAAGGAGCTTGCCTGGCTTTTACCGGCTTGCTTGGACGATGGGATATGAAGGGAATCCGATGAGTTAGATATGGCGTTCGCTTGTAAGTCGGCCTCGGGAGGGTCCGAAGTGAATCTGATGATTTCGTTCCGCACGGAGAGTGGGACACGAGAGGATGAATCAGGTCGAGCAAGTGCCACCTCGTCCCTAGTAGTCCCAGTACCGACAACGGGTGTCTTCTTCTTCTTCTTCCTGCGACGCTTGGTATCACGACTGGCGTCACGTCTAGAGCTGGGTGGGTTCGCAGATGAGTTTCTGCGCGCTTTCTTGGAGACTTGAGGAGTAGATTCTGGGTCTGACATGGAGCGTTTTGAAGACAAATGTGTGTTGCTGGGTCCTGGTGTTGCTGGACGCGTCGAGGAGGGCATCTGATGCCCTCCGCTGTGCTGAACGGGGTAGAAGGACAAGAAGACGCGCCACTTGCCCCGGTGAGAAGATCAAAGTTCCCACGCCACGCAATGTACTCTGTAGGAACAATTGGACTGTATTCTATTCGAGAAAACAAGTTCTTGGGGGACATTTGGATACTTGAGCGATATTTACAGGATTTATGGCCTTGTACGATCTCAGAAAGATCTTTACGAATCCAGGAATTCCAAATGTCCTAGATTGGCGTTTAGCGTGGGAAAGTCGGGGATCTTGTCATATTGTTTCTCGGTTTAACTCCAAGTCCGCACTGAATGCGCGTGTATATTACCTCTATCGCTGGCAGAACTTCTCCTCCTCGTCCCCAATGGTACCCACCCACGACCCTGCGACGGACAGCCCCCTCACCAACGACGAGGCCAGAGAGTCTTTGGACGCCCTCGTCTCCGATCCAGAGGCACAGCTCGAAAAGAAGGGCTCTCGTCGCGTCTACTTTGACTATGGCATCAACACATCCACCACTCACGACTCCTTGTCCTCAGTACCCTTGAAAACAGAAGAAAGCCAGAACGGACACGCCCACCGACAGTCGTCTTTCCAGTACTACATCACCCCCAGCTCTTACTCCTTCCCCTGGGAGCTACCTTCTCCCTCCAATGCACGCACACCTAGAAGAGACATCATCGACAAGGAATCACGCAGCGAATCCCCATCCTTCTTCCATTCTCAACCATTTTGGCTCGTCCTCTACTTTGCCTTCAACCTCGGTCTCACCTTGTACAACAAGGCTGTTCTTGTCCACTTCCCTTATGCTTATGCCCTCACCGCACTCCATGCTCTCTGCGGTTCCATTGGCGGATTCACCCTCTTGCGTCTTGGTGTCTATGTGCCCGCAAAACTGACCAACAGTGACAACATGGCACTGCTCGCCTTCAGCATGTTGTACACGATCAACATCGCAGTCAGCAATCTGTCCCTGGAACTGGTCACTATCCCTGTACGTGTCAACCGTTACCCTGCGTCGCGTATTCTGAGACGAGAACCATCTAGTTCCATCAAGTCGTCCGTGCAGCCACACCAATATTCACCGTCTGTTTGTCAATGCTATTATTTGGTACACGGAGTAGCAGACAAAAGCTTGCGTCTTTGGTTCCTGTAGTTGCTGGTGTCGGCTTTGCGTATGTGATCAGTGACCGACCATCGGGAATGACATTTGACGCCCTTCTTATTCGCAGGACGTATGGTGACTATTACTTCACTACTTCCGGATTTCTCTTAACCTTACTGGGCACCCTGCTTGCCGCCGTCAAAACGATATACACGAGTATTCTTCAGTCATCGCCGTCTTCTGCCCAGACTCCAATAACATTCCGTTTTCTGGTTCCACCGCGGCTTCACTTGCACCCTCTGGATCTCTTGACACGCATGGCCCCCTTGGCATTCATTCAATGTGTGATACTGTCGCACTTGAGTGGGGAATTGGAACAAGTACGGCATTGGGGCGCGCAAGAATTGACACCTTGGTCGGCTGTCGCACTGGGTCTCAATGGAGCAATCGCATTTGGTCTCAACATCGTCAGCTTTACCGCCAACAAGAAAGCAGGTCCGCTGAGTATGACTGTCGCAGGTACGTTCCCGAGCTTCCCGAGCTTCTCCGGTCCCTGTGACTGTGATACCATGTTGACGACATTGTCACAAACAGCCAACGTAAAACAAGTTCTGTCCATCGTTCTCGCAGTCGTCATCTTCAATCTGTCAATATCTGGAATGAACGCATTGGGTATCTTGCTCACACTAATTGGTGGTGCTTGGTACGCCAGTGTGGAATATCGAGAGAAGAGGGCGCGATCGCGGTGATCGGACCACCACCTGCTATCTACAATCCTTCCTTTTTTTCGACGCAACTCTCCTTGATGGATAGGCATGTTCTTTCCTTTCCATTGATCTCATTGACTCTATGGTTCTGTGGATCTCTTTCCTCTGGATATTAGATATTAACATACGCTTATGCATGACAGCCTACCCTTTTCATCGTTTCTCGACTCTGTACACCTGATTTTTCTGAGGGCAGCTACGCTTTCATAACCGCGTATGGTAATGTCATTGTGTTTGGCGGTTGCAGCTTACTCATAGACCTCACTCGCTTATGCACAATCAAAAGCCTTTGAAGAACTGCCGTGGTTTCATGACCACTGTTTGCTTACGGTGATGATTTTGTGGATGTGACGTGGAGAACTCGAAGCTCAGCGCTGAGCGCGCTCAACACGGCTTACAATAGCGCATGATCCGTCCTTTGTTTCCACTCCTTGTGAGTGCCCTTCTAAAAAACCGCGATCGAGTATAATTATAATTATCAGGTTGTGATGCTTTCTAGGCTGTTGCGAGGTCCTTATTGCCGCACCGCAGTCCCAAGGATCCAAGGCTGTATTCTGTGTGATAGGTCTTATTTTGGGCCGATTTCCAGTTCCGTGCACCCCTGGGCCCTGGCCTAGCCTATATCCGTATCAAACTCACGGCGGCGGACTACACACCGTGGACGAGGAACGATTGCATTTACAGCCCGACGGCCACTGGATCATCAAATCCATTGACAGTTCATGATGGAATAACCAATTGCCCGTCTGGTGAGGTCGAGCGGTGGTACAGATAAGGCGCTTTATGTTATCCTCACCTCGAAAACTTTTCCAGAAATAGCACACGTATCATAAACGGCATGCGTGTTGGAAGAATATGGACGGTGTCAAGCGGGATTTGTACGGTTGTGCCTGTACGACGAATCGTATGGATCGCGAACCCGCAGCAGGAAAGGAACCGGTGTGTTACGCAGTCGCTTCGCCCGTATGACTCGTGTTTCCGGTACCGATACGGTCCGCTACAGCGCATGAACCGCGAGAACGACGTGACCTAGATTGGCAGACACATTCTACAGAATTTTACATGTCTAAATTCAACAAGACGTTCGGACGTCAAACTTCCGGCTGCCGATTCGACTCGGCCTTGTCAGTTACGGGGTGATGCTGTCCACGATTTGAAACGCAATGTCAAGGTTGTACGAAGAGGCTAGCAACCCTGACCACGCTTGCTCGAGTCATGAAACTCGAAAATGTATATTTGTACCATGTACCTCCGATAGTAGGCTAAGTAGACACTGACGCCCACCAAGGGTCACGTGAAAAGAAGTGTTTAAATCCATCGATTACGAGTACTTCCAAGACCTCTTCTGCCTACAGCGAGACAACGGACTGGTTAGTCGTCAAAGCTTTATGATCTGACGCCGTATCATATGGGTGGTCAGATAGCCAAAAAGGTCGGGTCCACACGTTCAGTGCCGAGTCACTGCGTGAACAGTCGCGGCTCCGCAGTGCACTTCTTGGTATATCCAACATTCCTTCTGGGTGTGATTCGCTGATGCTACCATCGGGTGTAGTTTGCAAGGGTCGCTGTTTATTGTCTAGCACGCAGGTTGAGTAGTGTCTCTGTCGTTTTTAGGAGTCGATCCCTCGCAAGGTGTGGTTCTTTTCGCGACGACCACCTCGTCCGATGGTCGGATTGATGAGATGGTGCGGACACAATGCCATGTTGAGGATCCCAATGGTACTTGCGGAGACAATTGTCACACACAGCAAGAACACAGCATCCTGGCGTGACTCAAAAACGCGGAACTGGCAAGCTTTCTCTCCCATCCACTTCCTTACTTTCTCAACGACACCAATGAGCAACAGAGGACGTGGTTTTGACCGTGGACGCGGCGCAGGCAGAGGAGGTGGACGCGGATCTTCCGACACTCGTGGTCGTGGAGGTCCTCCTTCATCTTTTCGAGGTAGTGACCATGGAGGTCGGGGCTCTCAAGGCCGTGGTGGGTTTAGAGGTCGCGCTCGAGGAGGGTATGTGTTTTCCTTGTTCCGAGAACGTACCAGTAGACGCTCTTCTTCAGCATCTTCATGCGCGGACAACCCGCAAATATCGATCGACGCATCGCGGATGACTCAGACAAGGCTCTTGTCGCGACATTCTCACGTCCACGTCCTGGTTCTGATAGCATGCCCTTACGTCCAGACTTTGGGACGGATGGCAGGGAAATCAAGCTTCGGACAAACTTCTTCCCTGTACGAGTGCCCAAAGGCCCGTTGTACGAATATGATGTAGCAATCACTCCTGTGGCAGGAAGTGCTCCGCGTCGCGTGAAGAAGCGCATTTATCAACTAGCCGAACAAACTACAGCATGGCATCAGTCCGGCATGACGGGCAGAGTTGCACACGACAACAGTGCCAAGCTTATCGCTGCCTTCGAGCTGCCTCAGCCTCTGACAATCAAAGTTGCGTATTTTGACGAGGACGAAGCTGGTCCTCCTCAGACAGGTGGTAAGGAGTATACGCTCACAATCAAATTCATTCAAGAAATCGATACTTCCAACCTCTTGAGGTAATTGTTACAAATCGTGGTGTCAGGCGCGTAGCTGACCTGCTCTTAGTCACTTGGCAGGTCAAGCCAATTATCGGGATTATGATGTATTACCCGTAATTGCCGCCTTGAACATCATCCTTGCCTCTACCCCTGGGAGAACAGGAATCATGGTGGGCAGAAATCGCTATTTTTTCCGCGGCGCAGCCCAACCATTCGGTCTTGGTGGTGGTCTCGAAGCGTGGCAAGGATTCTACTCCTCGGTCCGGCCTGCTTTTAAGCAGCTGATGGTGAATGTCAACGTTTGTACGACGGCCTTTTACGTCCCCGGCAACCTTGCCGTTGCGATGATTGACTTCCGGAATTCTTCATTCGGTGCACGGATGGAAGTCTTTTGCAAGGGAGTAAGGATCAGGACTACCCATCTTGGACACCGAAAGACTGTCAAGAAGCTTGCCCGTCACACTGCAAGATCATATAAGTTCGAAACTCCTGAATATGGCGTCGTTACCGTGGAACAGTACTTTAAACGCAGTAAGTGTATATGAAAACGCTGTCTGCCGCATTTTCTGAATATTTTTCTTTGAAGAATACAACATCGTGCTGCGATACCCTGAGATGCAGCTCATTGACGTTGGTAGTCAGAAGGCAACCTATCTACCACCGGAAGTCTGTGAAATACTTCCGGATCAGCCTTTTCGCGGAAAACTGACCGACGAGCAAACTGCTTCCATGATCACCGTAGCGTGTCAACCTCCAAACGTGAATGGTGAAGCGATCGTCAACCAGGGTCTTAACCGCCTCGGGCTGAGGACCGCCGGACCAGAACTTCAGTCTTTTGGAGTAAACATTGGCCCGGATATGGCCGTGGTCCCCGGACGCATCTTGCCCAGACCTGGGATCAGATACCACTCGAGTACAGCTTCCATTGATGACAAAGCTTCTTGGAATCTCAGAGGAGTCAAGTTCGCAGTCGGTGCACACCTCGACAAGTGGACAGTTCTCGTTATCAAGGATGGCACTAGAGACGAATTCGCTGGTCCCACAGACCCGGATCTTCGCCAAGTGATATCTGGCTTCAAAAACATGTGTAACGTGAGCGGAATGCGTGTCACCGCAGATCCGAACTACGTCGCCGCCCAGCTTCCACCCAAAGATGCATCCGATCCTATGCGGCGAGCGGCAATCCAGGCCATTCGGAATTCACTCTTGACTGTCAAGCCAAAGCCCGTCCTGATTCTTGTCATGCTAGCCAATGGCGATAAGGCTGTATATGAGGGTTTGAAGCACCTTTGCGATGTCTACTTGGATGTGGCTTCTGTTTGCGTTCAATCATCCAAGATTCGCAAGAGTAGTCCACAGTACTTTGCGAACGTGGCACTCAAAGTTAACATGAAAATGGGCGGTGTCAATCACAAATTGGATTCCAACAGCGGGAGGTGGCTTAACATCGAGCCTACCATGATCGTTGGGATGGATGTCACCCATCCGAGTCCTGGTAGCGCCATAGGAACTCGTAGGGACTTTCCATTTCCATCCGAATTCCCTCGTTAATGTTGATTCATGTCCTAGCTTCCATTGCAGCCGTCGTCGCGAGTTACGACAGCAATTTCGCACAATACCCGGTCAGCCTAGGAATGCAGGAGTCCAAAAAAGAGGTATTGCGGCACATTGAATGACATCCTTAGTCTGCTGACATGAACTAATCTTTGGAAGATGATCGTGAAACTCAAAGATATGATGATTGACCGCCTGAAACTCTTCCAGAAGAAAAACGGCCAAAAGCTTCCTGAGCGTATTCTGGTGTATCGTGACGGCGTTTCAGAGGTACGTTATTGCATTCCGGTTAATCTTGGCGATCTCATCGTTTGCAGGGACAATTCAACATTGTTAGAGAGGAGGAACGGCGCCGGATCTTTGAGGCATTCCAAGCCTTTGGCACACCCAAAGTGCCATACAGGCCCAAGCTCACGATCATCATCTGTGGCAAACGCCATCATACGCGCTTTTTCCCCACTGAAGAAGACAGCGCCGCAGGTGACGGAAATCCACGTCCCGGAACTGTGGTTGATCGCGGTGTCACCGCCATATATGATTTCGATTTCTTCTTGCAAGGTCAGTAATTGATTGAACCCCGTGAGTATCGCCGCTGAGCGGAGAATAGCACACGGCGGGTTGCAAGGAACCACGCGCCCTACCCACTACTACATTGTCCACGATGACATCGGCTTCAAGGCGAACGAGATCCAGGGACTTACCAACACTCTCAGCTACATGTTTTCACGTGCAACAAAGGCTGTGAGCCTGGTGTCCCCTGCCTACTATGCGGATGTTGCCTGCGAGCGCGGGAGGTGCTATCTACGCAAACTATTCCACGGATTGGTCGATGGAACAGCAAGTGGCACTGGGAGTGTCACACAAGAAGATATCGTAAAGGAAGCAGAAAGGCTGTGGAATGGAGGCGTCTCCAAGCCGGGCCTCAAGGACACCATGTTTTACCTCTAATCGTCCCCACCGTTAGGAAGTGGAGGACTCTCGTGCTTGTCTAATGTACCAGTATTCGCTGTTGATCTGTCTCTGTTTCTCTACCATGCTTTGACTTTGTATGTCTTGTTATACAGTGTGTCTCGATAGGCGTTTGTATTAGTTGAGTAGATGCTTGTGTTGAATATGAGCTTTGTACGAGCAAAATATGAGTTATGTACAAAAACCGGGGTTGGGTGCGTTTTGTCGAGCCTTACACGCAAACGGTCTTTCGATCACCAACTTGCGAAGGCGATCACGACTCCAAGACCGCGAATTAGCATTCGTATGTGCGCTGTCGATACTCACGTCCCTCCATGCACTTGCAAACAACGATGTGATTGATCCTGCGTTGTCAACTTGGTTTATACAGTGCCATCCCACACAAACCTTGTTATTACAGATAATGTTCGTCGAGGATCACTTTGGCATGTGATGTACCATTTTCCATCATGATATAGGTTTCTATACTCCCCAATGGAGCTGCGGTGTGAAACACCAAGGAGCGAGCACCTCTGCCCCAGTTGGGACCAGAATACCCCCCATACCTTGCCATGGGAGGTGAAATCACCTTCTGAACAAACAGGTAAAGGAGAACCTACCCTGAATGCTTACTGAAGCAAAAGATGACATTATAGGTGGGCTCACGGGCGCACCATTCATCGCCATGATCTAGCGCTTCAATCAAACCATATTATCCCTTTTATTATTCGGAGAATTTACCATGACCGGAGATGACAGCACGTAGGTTCTTCACATTGGTGTTCAGCGCGTGCCAAAAGACATCGTCTTTTCCAAGTGACGTTGGATCAAGTGATGCCTGCGTGGAGCCTCGTCCCAGTGTATCCGCTTCAAGGCGGTCAAAATGGTGCACCGCCAGGACGTAAGATGGCCAGAGACCTACCATTCAACCCAGGATTAATGGAAGTGTCCAAGGTCTCTTGGACGTCTTGGATAACGTGCCTGTCACCGTTTGCAAATGACTACTCGGAAGATTACGGGGAAAAACACATACGGAGGTATATGCACAAAGGCAAGCGCGCTTCGCTGTTCTGGGGGTCCCCAAATGGCATTCATTTTCGCCGTCTCACTTTGAATCCAATCGGCGACACCCGCGTCTACCCAGTCCGGCATATGGCTACCATCTGTGTACAGGCCACCTACGGCCTGTCTGAGCACATATATTGTGGCTCTGCATTTCCCGTCATCGTATTACATACCTCGCGAATCAAAGAACCATAACACCAACGAAGGGGCTTGATCTAGGAACACGGGCTAGAGAAACTGATGGGGAGGAACGGATCGGTGTTGACTTGCCTGTAACTTTCTCATAGATGGGAACCCAGTAATTACATGGACCGCCAGAGCCACCAACTCCAGGCGGAGAAAATCGCGTGTAACTCAAGGGGGATATCTTTATTTCCCGATCCATCTCACCGGCGCGAGTGATGTTGATGTCGCTGTCGTGATTCTGGTAAAGGTCGACGTAAGAAATGGCGAGTGAAAGACGAAATACTGACCCCAGAGGTGGATGAGAACGGCACCTTTGCCGCATTTAATGGGCGCACTATGGAATCGATCAGAGACGTGGAATTCTTGCGGAACGTATCTGTCATAAAAATCCGCGTTGGATCGATGGGATGAACAAAGCAAACGACCAACTTTCCCCCGTGATAAGATCCCCGTTAATCACGCTGTATATGATGGTCACCTAGTGCAATACAGGGAATGACACGAGACCTTACACATAATCTGGTGATTCAATATCCAACAAAGTCTTCATCAGCGCAGCCGTGTCGATATCCTGCTTTGGGCCCCATGAATCCCAAGGGTTCTCTCCGAAATGAACGTCAGAGAAGACAGTCAACTTGAAAGAACCGTCCTCGTTGAACGTTATTCGCGGTTTGTCCGGGTATGGGTCAAGTTTGGCTAGTTCTTCAGATGACAGTCCCAGTGGTTTACCTAGAATGACCTCGGGCACAGGGGAATGGCCCAATTCAGCATTGTTGGTAGTTCGATGGGTGATCGCATACGCATAGATACAAGGAAGAAGGTAGGAAATGACTACAAGCCGCATGGACTGGTTGTGTACTTGCCAAATGCTGGGAGTCTTGAAGCTTCGCATTCACACACTGCCACAAAGAACTTGAGCTCAGTCCAACAGTAACACTACATACCCAAAGTCGGAGCAGACCCCATGTCAGAAGAAAACAATGGTCAATGCTGGTCAAATGTAAAATACAGTAGGCACCTAACACATTTCCGAGTCGTCCATTAAGAGAAGGGCTAAAGGCTAGTTCAACGTATTCCACAGACAACACACGTACGATGGCGAAAGCGAGTGGCAAATGATAAACAACCCAGTAGGGACGTCAGTTGTTTAATGGAGCTTCCTCTTCTACCTTAATCTTCTTCGAGGTTGGACCGTCTTTGTCGACGAGGACAGCAGACTCGTCAGATTCCTCGCTTGCTTCGCGCCTCACTGCAGAAAGGATGTATTGTCGAGTTTCATGAGCCCAGTCCGTGACACCAGAGGGGCCCTCGCGGGTGACAAACATTCCTAGACGCATAGTCCAATAGATGGAGAAGACGACCATAGTTGTGAAACTCGCAACGACGAAAAGCGACCACAGCATGAAGACCAAGGAAACCACTATGTCCACAATCAGATAATGCCAACTCAATCCAGAAGACGAATTCGTACCGAGAACGGCTTCGATGGTAATGAACGTAATTGCTGCACAGGTAAGCGCGAGGAATATGATCGACGAGAGAATGAATACGGTGAGACCACTATGCAGCTTCTGAGCGACATGTACGTTCAACAGAATGGGTAACATACGCAAACGATAACAGTGGGAGCACAGAGAGACCAGCGAAAATGGTGAGGAAAGTCTGTGAGAGCATTGATACAACTTCGAACGCGAAGAAGGGATGAGATACCATTGCCATTGGTTTTTCCTTGAATTTTGTAGAAGCATAATGCAACAAGGGTTGAGCATAGTCCTGTTCAATCCTAGGAATGATAATGAAGGTAGATGAGGGTAAAGAAAAGGATACTTGCAGGTCGGCATACTGTCTGACAATAGCAGCGCTTCTCTGAAAGTAAGTAGAAAGGCTCTCTTCTACACTCGGGTGCGTCGTTGCTTGGTCCGTATTCCCATTCATGGTCAAAGTCGATGTAAGAGGTGTAGTAGCACTATCACGTGCGCCCACTCGGTTTGATCAGTACACCCATCAACATGAGTGGTCGCAAGCTCAACGCCGACGAGCTCAAGCTTCATCAGGCAGCGTTGGCGACGAGCGAAAAGGTCAGATCCTCTTTTCTGTGCAGTGGATAGTGTTCACAACGAGGATAGACATTGTCTATCAAAGATGCAGAGAAACTCTTGCCAGATGCAGGTGCTCGCACGGCAGCGATCAACTTTTTGCTCGGGGCGGTGTGTACTACATCTTTTCATGTGTTCCAGTAAGGGTGACGAATTTGCAGGGCATGTTCAAAGTCATGACGAGTGCCGGTGGTGTCACTGCATTCCGTGCTGTGATGAAGAAGGAGATGGATGTGTACGTCCTGGCGGTTTTTTTTTCGCTTATTGACATACATCCACACCACAGAAAGAAGGATATGAGCGGTGAAGAATCAATGGTGCTCAGCCATATTCAAGCCTCAGGGAACGAAGGTACCCCCTTTCTCGATCGAGTGCAGGCAGGAACTCATACATCCGACAGGTATCTGGACTAAGCATTTGAAAGCTAAAACGGAACTGCACCAAACCGTGATCGACCGTTGCCTAAAATCTCTGGTGCAAAAGCACCTCGTAAAGTCAATCAAAGCAGTGCGCGTATGTCCTAACTATTCTTCGCTTGGCCAGATTAACTCAGCGATCCATAGCATCCAACGCGAAAAATATACATGCTCGCACACCTTGAACCGTCTGTGGAGCTGACAGGCGGTCCTTGGTACACAGATAACGAGCTGGATACCGAATTTATCAAACTTTTGTCGACCGCGTGCTTGCACTATATACGTGATCGTGTGCGTACACTAACTGCCTGTTATTTCGGAGACCGCTCACGGCCAACAACACTAGTCATTTCCGAAACAACCAGGGAATCGCTCTTCAAGCAGCCAGCAACGACTGTATGCGATAGGTGCCGCACCCTCTTACCCTTCTGCACAGCAAATACAACACTTTCTGAGCAAAAGTAAGATAACTGAGACAGAACTAGGCGTTGAACATGTAGAAATGCTGCTGCGCGTTCTTGAACTTGATGGGGAGATTGAAAAGGTATTGTCTGTCACTTTGTGCCTTTGAGATTTTACCCATGGTGCGTAGATACCTGCATTTACGGCCTCCTCATGGGATACTAGGGTCGAATCCGAGGCTGAGCATGATTCCAGCACAGAAGACAACGATGAAGATCCCTCAAGCTCTAAGAAACGCAAGCGAGTTTCAAAGAGTAAGGTCAACGAATCTAGCAAGCGGAAGCGTCGACGGGCTGGGGACGGCTCTGAGGACAGTGATTCTGAAGAAGTCTCGGGTGACATGAAGAAAAAACGCAAGCATAAATCGAGGAAGGTTGACTCTGATTCAAACACAGATTCGGAAGATTCGGAGGATTCCCATAGGAAAAAGAAGCGCAAGGGAAAGTCAAAGAAACGAGTCAACTCACCCCTGCAAAGCCCCGAAGTAACAGGGTCAGAGAGCGAGGATGAAAGGCATCGTTCAAAACAAAAACCCACATCGGTCTCCAAAAGAGCTTCCACCTCAAATTTAAAACGCCAGAAGACACCTTCCCCGGTTTTAGACCAGGTGCCGGCTGTAGGCGTATTTGTCTATCGTGCCATCAGGCAAGAGCGGGTGGCACTAGGTTGGTCACAAGCGCCTTGTGGAAGATGTCCGGTCTTTGATTTTTGCCGGGACAAGGGACCTACAAACCCTCAGGAGTGCGTGTATTACGAGGAATGGTACGCTCTAGGCACAGGCGCACAAAAAGCTACTGGGCAAGCCGCGATGAAAGTAGAGTTTTGAGTGTCCTGTACGTTCAAACGCGCAAATCGAGAAACATAGTGACGCCCACTCCCAAGGCCACTATTGCGCACGTCGTCGATCATACTAGGTCGTCTTTGTCTTGATCAGCCCTTTCATCATATCAAAGCTGTTGCTGTCGGGTTGTAGGTCAATATATTGGCCACCACTAAGCGGTTCGGTACGCAGAAGCCCGTGCTCTGGTGTAATGCCCACTATTCGAACAGTGGTATGAGGAGTTGTTGTGGTCAAGGTGATGATTTGACCGCTGCGAGTAGACTGGTCAAAGTCATTACCCTCGAGTCAGGCATTTAACGCACGAATGCAACCACGATCGGGTGTACCGACCCATAAAGGGAAGGAAACTATCGCTCTCCTTGGCGAGGAACTCATTCCACAAACGCTCAAACGCGGTCAAGACTGCCGCAGTTACCCGTTCAACGTTGAGGGTCGAAGATGTCTCTGGCAGACGCCTCAACGCCTCAAGCGAACCAATCGGTGGTTCGTTCAAGACATTCAAACCACATCCTGAAACCACATGTAAGTATGGATGGGAAGTTTTTGTTACATGTGAACAACACAAACCGATTATGACGTCTGCCACGTTCCCGCAAAAGCTTGTGTTTACTAGTATTCCCCCCAGTTTTTTTAATTCCACCCTCTCTCGCGCTTCTTTTGCGGGAAATTCACCGTATATGTCGTTGGGCCACTTTAATCTGACCCTTGCTGACCACTCCTTCGCTGGATCGAGTGCTTCGCAAGCGTCGATCACCGCGAGCGCAAAGAGATACTGGATAAAGACCATATTTGATGATCGAATGGATCGAGGGTCGCCAACTGGGCAGTTACGAGTCAGAGATGATGGAAATTCTGTGAGGTGAGTGAGACGCACCCGAGCCTGGCTTTTTAAGAGGGATACTTATCTTGAGAGAGACTAGCATGCTCCCCGCGGGAGAAAGCCAGGCGTTTTTGCCTCTTCCTCGACCTTCCACCTGCTTTGTGGCCAAAGAAATCAGTGGCGAAGGGAGCGCACGGAGGAGCTTCGGATTCCTGTAGAGTGAGTAAGCTATGGCATCAGGAGCGAGTGCGTTTACCTCTCAAGCATCGTCTGCGTACTGGTGACGACTTCCCCATAAACAAGTACGTCACCCATGGACAACTCGCTGGTCGTTCCAAGCGGTCGGAATTCATCTAATGCTGCAAAGAATGTGCTAGGTGAAAAGAAGGGTGTATATCTCCTTTCTTGTTCAGCGGTCAGCGGTTGCGCGGTGAGGATAATGTCTTTGGCTTCTTCCTTGTGCGCCTCGGACAACATATTGAGAACTGGGTGATCAGATGAAAGATCTGCAGGAGGGACAGTGCGAACAAGGTGGAATTGAAAGGCATCGTGGTCGCCAGGAAAAACCGCACACTCAATCGTAGACGATCTTTGCGTATCATCTCCCAAGGTAAGTGTCGAAAAAGCAGTGTCGAGATCTTGGTCTGGAAACAAGGCACCCACGATATGACGCTGGATTCCCCATTTCTGTGGATGAGCAAGAAGTAGCTGAGGAAGAAGACTGGTTCCAGGTTGATCGTCTACTTGGTTTGATAAGTTGAATTGTAAGCCAAGGGCAGACAAAGTCGGGATAAGTAGCTGCTTAGGGAGGGGTGGTGTACATGACCAAAGGGCAATGGTACCACTCCGACTCAGTGCCCCCGCAAGCGTTTCATCGTTTGCGTACCGTCCAAGGGCGCGTACTCCCTCCCCAAGGTCGAGCGACGCGAATGGTATTCGTGCAACCTCTGTTTTCTTTTCGTCACAGTTCACGATGGCTGAAGTGGAAGTCTGAGACGGGAAGGAGAGGTGGAGTGATGCATTTTTGTCGGTTAGCCGAAGAACGGTTGTGTCGTTGACAAGTCCCAGACTTCTGCCTACCGATGTGATGCTGGCGGTGTCATACAGACCAAACAGTCCCTGTGATCTACTCGCAGAGACACCGAGGGCCAATATTCTTCCACCGGCTTCAGCAAACTCGCGCACTCCTGCATGGTGACTAGGTGCAGCAAGCAGAACGAGAAGGCCACACGCTGTTCGCCAGGGGTTCTCTGGCACTGTGAGCACATCTGGTGAAATCGACTGAGGAAGATAGTGAGGAACAAGGACGGAGGAGAGAGATCGCTGAACTACAGATGCGTGTGGGTGAGTGCTTGGATACACGAGTACGTCCATGATCGAGGCGAGAGATCTTGCAAGAGCAAAGGATGCCCTCGATTGACTCGTATCACTTGACACTACACCCCTTACGTAGGATGTCGCGAGCCGTCGTAGCACAATGGTAGTGCGTTGCCTTCCTAAGGCAAAGGTTGTGGGTTCGAGCCCCACCGTCGGTACTGGAAACAGGAAAGGCTCGTTTTTTGACTTCGCCGTCGATGGACAGCAGGTCACCAGACTGACAGCAGCCGAAGCCATAGCGAAATTGGGGACCCCAAATTCGCGTGGAGTCATTACTCCAAACATCACACCATCAACGCGAGGCAAGATCAGAAGCGTCTTTTTATTCAAATCCATCTCAATTCTCTCCCACTTTCACCACACAATACCTCGACCATGGCAGCCACTCCCTCTCCATTGATCAAGCTCAATCTCCCGTCCCCGGAGGAGTACAGGAAAAGAAAAGTGGCCTTGATTAGTGGTACGTGTTCCTCATCGATGCAGTCGTGTGGACAGCGACGAAAGGTCGATATGGTCGCAGTATCGATTGGCTCATGATCTATTGATTCTTGTGCGAATACCGTTCTCCATTGACTGTGTTTGACACAGGTGTCACTGGCCAGGACGGTTCTTATCTGTAAGTTGCCCCACCAAGTCAATGTCGTGTAATGACTTCGTACCACAGCACCGAACTGCTCCTTGAAAAAGGCTACGAGGTTCATGGAATCATCCGTCGTTCATCTAGCTTCAATACCAATCGGCTGCAGCATCTGTATGCAGATCAGCATGAACGTGAGCACTTGACGTCTCCTATCTCGATCTGCCTCATCAATCATTTCAAGGGCCCAACAAGCTCAAATTGCATTACGGTGATCTCTCAGACAGCACCAATCTTGTGTATATCCTTGCTCAAGTCCTCCCTACCGAGATCTACAACCTCGGTGCTCAGTCTCACGTCAAAGTTTCGTTTGAGATGGCAGAGTACACAGCCGATGTCGATGGTGTTGGTACCCTCCGTCTTCTCGACGCCGTTCGTACCGTCGGACTCGAGAAACACGTGAGGTTCTATCAGGCATCTACCTCTGAACTGTATGGCAAAGTTGTCGAAACGCCTCAGAGCGAGACGACGCCATTCTACCCCCGTAGCCCGTATGGTGTTGCCAAGCTGTACGCGTACTGGATCACGGTCAACTATCGTGAGGCTTACGGGATGTATGCGTGCAACGGTATTCTATTTAACCACGAGAGCCCAAGGCGGGGCAGGACCTTTGTCACACGCAAAATCAGCAGAGCTGTGGCTGATATCCATCTGGGAAAACAACACTACCTGTACCTTGGTAATCTGGACGCACAACGTGACTGGGGTCATGGTAGGTCCTCCCGTGCATGTGCGCATGGTTGATCGTTGAGATATGCGTTTCTGCGCTATAGCCAAGGACTATGTCGAGGGAATGTGGCGCATTCTCCAGCAGTCTGAACCTCATGACTTTGTCCTCGCGACTGGTGAAACACATCCAGTACGCGAGTACGTCGAGAAGGCATTTGCTGTTGTGGGCATCTCGATCAAGTACGTACTTTTCATCGGGGCCAACGTCCTTCAAGAGTAACGTGTTGCAGATGGCGTGGCAGTGGCGTACAAGAGGAAGGCTACGACACGAAGACGGGTCAGGTTCTTGTAAAGGTCGACCCGCAGTACTTCCGTCCTGCTGAAGTAGAGTATGTCGCTAATTCGTTGTTCTTTTGGTTTGGTTTGTTAATGGTGCTTCGACACAGCCTTCTCCTCGGGAATCCTGCCAAAGCGGAGCGTTTGCTTGGCTGGACCCGCAAAGTGACGTTTGAAGAACTCGTCCGCGAGATGGTCACAGCAGATCTCCAAGCCTCTCGCAGTCTCGTTGAGGACCAAAACTAAACGCCTATCTCAACTGTACCCCACAGATTGTACATTAGTTGAAAGTTCGAGCCATGGGCAGAGATGAGGACCCTGTTACTAGTTTATGAGTCAAGTGATTCGTATTTTCATCAAGCATGCTAGTGCATCGATGACCGTCAAACTCTAATTGTACATCCACTCGAGCGATAAGGCATCTACACAGGTTTCGGTTGTGTTTCTGCACATACAGCACCATTGAATCTTTAGCTGATCAACGTTCAAGTACTACCCTGCCCAGTTCTGGCATTCTGGATATTGGCAAGGAACCATTCGACGGTCTCATCCAGTGCTAAGATAACGTGTCAGCAAGTATGTCGCCAACAGAAGAGATGTGACAAACCGACGTCGAACGGGGTAAACTTGAAATCCGGTCCGATCAACTTGATCAACTTTGCATTGGAGGCTGGCTTTCGGTCCTGACCGTTATCATTGGGTTCGTTCTCAAAGACAGCTTCACCAGGGTACTTGAGCGCATTGACAATCGAGTTTGCTACCTGCTTGATACTGATTTCATCATTTTCGTCCACTGCAAGAAGAATTAGACAAGGATGATGTAGACGGCAGCGAAATGTACCGGAGAAGATGATGGGCTCGATGCTGTCGTATTCACGCAGTTGCCAGATGAAGAGTTTGGCGAGATCGCGAGAGTAGATGAACTGACGTAGCGGTGACCCATCGCCCATGACCTTGAACGGCGTTCCATGTTCTATCATCGGAATGAACTCGTTTCACCACAGATAACGGAACCGCCCTACTTTTTGCGAGGTAGCATTTGTGGATGAGAGCGGGTATAACATGAGCATACTTGAGATCGCTATCAAATATGGTCAGAAGTGAAGCGACACGCTTGCTAGCTCAACCAACAAATTGTCATTGGGTCCGAATACGTTGGTGGGAATAGCGGAAGTGAAGTTGCAGCCAAATTCTTCCTTGTATGCACTGTAGAATGTTGTCGGAAATGAAGACGTGGTGAGTTGGGAAGGAAAGCGAACCGATTTTGAATATCAACCATTCGTTTGGCATAGGCGTAACCAAAGTTGGAGTCGTGAGGGGGACCAAGGTGCACTTTCTCCTCCGTCAGAGGGTACTCCACTTTATCCGGAAACACGCATGTTGAAAGGCATGAAATAACCTTTTGTGTCTTCTTCAGGCGAGCGGTGTGTAACACATTGTCATTGATCAGCATGTTGTCTCGAAGAAAGGTCATCTGCAGTGGAACACGGTCAGCGTGAGGACATGCGTATCTATACTAGCGACCTTGCGTTCTCTATTGGCAAACAGACCACCGACTGATTGAACGAACATGAGACAGATCGAGACTCGAGGATCAAAGGTAGACATACCGAGAGCAGCCAAATGGATAACATGTGTGGGTTGGTGCTTTTCAAAGAGCTGCAGGGTCTGTGCGGGATCCCTGTTCGTATGACAGACACATGAGTCTGGTTGTTCTATTCAATCTGGTCACATACCTGAGGTCGGCGTCGCGAGAGCTAGCAAAGATCCATTTTTCTCCTGGTCGTTTTCCAAAACGCGAGCCTTTGGGTTCGTGTTCGATAACATATTCGATGGCTTTCCCGACGAGACCAGTGCCTCCAGTGACGAGCACGACGGCGGCCATGGTAGGATTGCAGAACTTGGTTATCCGATGAGACTTGCTAGATTAGATTTCCCACCATCTGTAATGGCTGTTCGTTAGTCATTGTAGCATTCGAATAACCATTGGTTTCGTTGTTGATTCCACTGCCATGAACAGACAGACGATATCAGACGAGGTTTACACCCTCGCAGAGTCAGTAGAACCAGCTGGAGAGCGTGTCAAGGAGGCCCTGAATGTCATTGAAAGTGCACTGGACACCTATTCGTGCGTACTGGCTCGGTTTATTCTCGTCCATGATGCAGACAATGTTCGTAGACTGGACAATATGTCAATCAGCTTCAATGGTGGCAAGGACTGTGTGTAGAGTCTCTCTCTCTCTGCCAAAGTCTGCTCACTGTTCACAGGCACTGTCCTCCTTCACCTCTATGTCGCGGTGTTGGCCCGCAGGAATCTTCCAAGTACTAAACCAATCTCGGCTGTCTATATTCCCGTTCCATCGCCATTTACAGAATTAGAAGATTTCATCCAAGGGTCGGCTCAGGCATATGGTCTCGACCTGTTCACATGCTCTCCCAAGTTAGATGCCCCACTGCCAGTCGAAAGTGTGACACCGGGTACAACGACGCCAAAATCTTGCAAACCAAGTGAAGGCAACATTGTGAACAAGGGCTTCTTGCAGCCCGTCGGAAAGGCTCGGGGTGGAGAAGGGATGCGACGTGCGCTTCATCTCTACAAGGAGAAATATCAACACATAGAAGCCATCTTGGTAGGAACAAGAAAGACAGACCCTCATGGTGGTAAGTGGATCCTTCGTTTGCTGGATATACCCGAGTAACATTTGGTAGCCACACTCACGTACAGGAACAGGACGGATGCTGGTTGGCCCTCGTTTGAACGTATCAACCCTATCATCAATTGGTCCTATTCCGACGTATGGACCTTCCTCCGGCGATTAGATGTGCCCTATTGTTCACTGTACGACCAAGGGTGAGCCACCTCTTGTGTTTACAGAGACCTTTCTTTGAGAGGGTACAGGTATACGTCTCTCGGATCGATATACAACACATTTCCAAATCCTGCACTCCGTGATACTGCCGAAACACCCACTCTACAGCAGTGCCGGTCCACGGTAGAAGAAAACCAGTTTAAAAACCTGACAGTGATTGCCAATAACCCAGAGTATACATGTACTGCAGAGTCTTGCAGTGAAGCGGTCGACCTTTCCAAAGTTCACCACGCCCAACCCTTTGGGTCCATTTGTATCGTTGCCGACGACCCTTTTATGACGTGTCAAGCAGAGAGTACGTTGGTCAATGGTGATGGTTCTGTGACGGAGTCTGTGCGCTATCGGCCAGCTTATATGCTCGAGGATGAAAGTCTCGAGCGGGCTGGCAGAGTCTCTGGGGCTGCCTTGCTAGGCAAACCATAGATTAGATTATAATTGTATACAATCGTGTTGTTTGACCACAAGACAAGTCTCACGATGACTCTTGTCCGACCCTTGACGTTGCTTGCGAGCTCCAATGCGAAATGGACGACGACGCAGGAAAAGACGATCGCGCGAGACTACCCATTCATTGATATTCACTTGGAAACACCAGACCAGTTTGTCGTCCGCACATATCTCCAATTTCTTTGGCTCCCAGAGGTGAGATCGCTGTCAAGCCATGCGCGCGTTTCTGACCACCCACAGTCAATCATGCCCATCCACTTGCTCGTTCCATCCCTACACCGCGTGCAAGACGCGTCGCCAGGGCCAGCGGACACTCCTCACCCATTGCATGCACTCCTCGAGCCATTGCTTCTTTCGGTCCGCTCCGTCGCTGAAAAGTACCACAGCGAGCTGCCCCATATCCTTGCACAGGAAGACGGCGAAGGTGGAGCAGAAGAATCCGTGATGTGGTATGCACTCGAATACGAAAACAACGAAGTCGAAGAGGAAAACGCGAATGCTACCACTGAAGATGCGGTTATGCTCGAAGAAAAGTCACGAAACATGTGGTTCGAAAGGCTCGAGCGACGAGAGCAAGTACCCTCTTTCGCGCATGGGTGGCTCCTCTTGACGACACACATACAGGGTACAGATTCAGATTCTTCTCTACCTCGTCAAGCTTTCCCTGCCTGGACCTTGTACTCCGTTACCTCCGGTTACAATACCTGTGAACGACGGGGTTTTTGCGTCAAAGAAACGATCGAAAAAACGAGTAAAGGTCGTCATCCCCACTGCACAGGAACGGTTGGAATCTTTCATGGACAAACTTTCCGTATGGCAACTTGTCATTAACGTGAATAACTCGAGTAAACGATCGAAAAAAGACGAGCACGACTGGATGCGAGCTTTCTGCGAGAATGTCGTGGAGCGTCAGTGAGTCAATACGAGTAGGAGCGTGGTCTTGAGACTCAGTGCCATTTCCACGTCCCGTAGGTTCAAATCAACACTTCCCGACACGTGCGCGCTATTGCGACATAAGCTATTCCCCCATTCCCCCTTTGAAGACGAGGACGACGAGTCTGGTGCACGATCGAGTCCGGCATCGCAAGTTGCTGACCCTGTTCCTTCCCGTCCGAGGCCCCGTAAACTCACCCGGTCGTCCACCTCGGCCTCCATCTCCGAATCCAAGGATAAACTTAACCCCAAACCTCTCCAACGCTCATCTTCCAATATCCCAGACGCTCGGTCTCGTTCGCGTTCCTTGTCTGTTTCGCTTGCGCAGGATGCTTCCGCAAGACGCTCCAACACTGTCTCTGGGCTATCATCATTGAAACGGGCTCTCAATCGTGAAGTCAGCATGTCGCGTGGGTTTAAACCCCGTGTCCGGCGATCCGGGACTTTGACTAGAAAAGTACCCGCCAAGACGACGATGGAGGCAAAGAAGGAAGACAAACACTCTCGAGGGGTGACGCTTGTCGCTGCGACTCCTACAAAGCCAAGAGTCAGACGGGACTTGGGAGACCATAGACAAGTTACAGGTCAGAGTCGCAGCCAGGCACTTAGTCCTGATCCCGAAGGCGAGGGCGGGATGAGCGATGACCTGGGCAATGGTAGTGATGGAGGGGAAGAGAGTGGGGCGCTATGGCTGGCGGATTCATCGCCCGACCTTCTCCGGGGTGCGAGGAAGCGGACTGCGAGCGGTTCGTCATCAAGCATGGGCTACCCTGACCCGAGCGAGGAAGGAATGGATACGCCTGTCAAGAAACGGTTGCGCATGTAGTACTGGGAAATATTTGTAGGTCCTCGTCGCTGATCATTATCAATAAATGTGTGCTCAAGCAGGTCCTGGTCACGCTTCTCTGATAGCATACCTGATGCACCATCCGTACTCGAGCACAGACCCAGGATTTCTCTCCCGTGCCTTCCTTTCTCTTTTCCCAATTGGAACATGATTTATTCCATCTCCTCGTCCAACTCTTCTCCGAGCGATCCAAGTCAGAACTCTACCTCAATCTCAACTGCTAATAGTTACTTCTGGTCTGTCCACCTTGGTTGCCGCTGGATTTTTCCCCGCTAGTTCTTCCGACGTCGCCTTAAGCATTTCCTCGGAAATCCGACGAGGAACCACTCTTTTCCAAGATCCAGCAGTGGCTTGTTGTTTTTGCTCTCATGTTCCCAGACCATCGCATGCCGTCAAGGCTTTCGACGCGGTCAACTGAACAAGTCCTGCCTCTGCCTTACAACCTGTCTCTATGCTCTGTGCGATGGACAAGGAGATCAAAACCCATTTCATACTCGATACCACCGGCCTATCAGTGACCTTGCCAGTGCCCAACAATACATCCCCCTTGGTCCCTTCATCGAAAAAAACCACCTTGTTCCTGTATCACAGCAGCCGCAGTCTCAAAAAGATCGAATTCGTCGTTATCTCCCCTGGCTACAGGATCCCGAGGTTGCGGACCCAAAGCTGTACGAGCGGTGGCCCTGGCACTACAATAACTTTGAGAGGTTTTCGTGATGACCAAGGGTCGTCCTTTCGGGTCAGCTCCTCCTCCAATTACCCTTGCCAATAGTTTCCCTTCTGGCCAGCACGCCTGCTTGTGTGGACGCACCGACTCCTTCTTTTCCATACAACTAGAACCCTTTGTTCTTTTTACTCGCACCACATTTACTTTCCATCTCTAAGACGATTTTGTAGTATGATACAATGATACTGTAATGTTTACAGATTCTGTTTGTCTGGATCCGTGTATGAATTATTAAGGCGTCAAGTTTCGCGAACGAAATCAAAAAGAAAAATGCACACGCAGATGCAATCGTAAGTACAAAAGGCTCTAGCAAACCGTGCATCAAAAAGTCATTCAAAAAAGCAAGGTCGCTCATCCTGAATGTTTACCTTGAAAGGGATATATTATGCGTTATGCTGTCCCATGATATGCAAGTATGCTCGTGGAGATGCGCGTCATAAAGGTTAACATCAGATACTCGTTCATCATCATCGTAGCTCGAAGAGCCAGAGAATACTACCCACTACTTTCCAAACTGGTTGTGTGTAGACGAGGAGCTGGCGATAGTCGTGATGAGAGCTCCACCATGAGTCTGTCCAAGTGGTACTGGAGGGGGCTTGCGCCTCTTTGGAGGAGCAGGTGGGGGTCGCCGCACCTTTTGGATGGTAGTGGATACACTCGGCGTGGGGCTGGAAGGTGCAGGTGGTGATGTATGAGGGTGCTGTTTGAGCTGATGCGATTTTTCTGTTTGCTGCAGGACCAAACTGTCATCCATGGAACCACGCTTTTCTTTCCGCCTCGCTGGGTTCGCGGTAGTGGAAGCTACGACGCCCAAGCTAATGGCACTCTCCGTGCTTGGTCTTCTGATGCCGTCAGAACCCGGCCGGGACGGAGATGGCTTAGCAGTTTGGGTCTTCATATTCTCAACGCTGCGACTGGGCTTGACCTGTTTTGATTTCAGCGGGGGCAAGGTGATGACACCAGGTGATCTTTCGGAACTGGCCGACATTACCACTTCAGACGGACCCATTTGTGTCGCCGTTGCAAGGATGTCGTGGCTAGGGCTACCCTGGCGGACGGTGCCCTGAGGATTCAAACCATCCTTGTCAAATGACTTCTTTCGCAGATTAACACACCATTCCCCACTGAGACACCGCTCTACCAAGCGCTTTGTGGTCGGATTAATATCTCGAATATTAGCGTTCTGAGTGAGCGACTCCAAAGCCATCACAATTTGAGGACGCTTATATGGAATGTCCCGCAATTGCGTCTTTGTAAGGAGAGGATGCAAGACACGAAGATACGTGTGTCGTAACTAAATGACCTCAGTCTGAATGTGGCCATTGTGTGGCTGGAAAGTACTCACCGATTCGCTTTCGTCATCAAGATCCAGGAGCTCGCGTAGAAAGACATCGACAAGCACACAGAGATCATTTGTGTAAAAGTACTCCGAAGTTGCTTTCGAAGTGAATAAGATATATAATACTTTCAGCACGAGCAACTGCATGCATAGATCTTCTGCAGAACGGGCTAGGGGAACACATGCAGCGGCGATAGAAGAATAGAATACGGAATACGTACACGCACGATTGAGCATAAAGATCATGTTCTCACCAAAAGTCTTGCTGGAACCGAGGCGAGATATGAGCACCTCAAGGACTCTATTTCGCACCTCGGGTGCTTTCTTCTGGGTGGCATCAGCTGGGACAGAATTATTCAACCCAGCAACCATGAATTGTTCATTGAGCGCTACCTGGTTAAGGGTTAGCAGGCGCCAGAATATAATCTCGGGATACCCACTATCAACTTTATGACGGAGTAGTTGAACGTTTCATCTGGCAAGAATCTTGTCTGTTCCACAAGCTCGAAAAGATGATCAATGAATGAATCATTAAACACGCCTTTGTTGTACTCATCAGCAGGACACACAAGACCAAAGAAAGAGACCCACATAGATCTTGCTCGGCCAGTTTCTGAACTCGGCAGACTTCGTACAAGAGTCTGATACTCAGCAGCCTGAGCTTGTTTTCTATCGTAATTGGTCCCATGATGATACTTGCACGAGAGTTGGCACCGTTGGATGCGAGACTGGCACCAGTATAAGAATGATCTGCGTCTAGATCAATCTCGACCAAGATATGATCCATCAGCAGTGGAATGAGAGGTTGCCATCGTTTGTGGCTACGAAGGAAGCTAGACTGGCGTCTACCCCAAAATAGTAGAAGGCAATATAAAATAAACTGTCCGTGAGGATCCGTTTTCTTGGAAAAAAGCGTGAGATGTAGGGTGCTAGTACAAATCTGGTCCACGTACCGACTGCACGTCCTCGATAGCAAGTTCACACATCCTCTCAGAATGAAAGGCAAAAAGCTCAGAATCCAAGAGTAACTGACATGCATGTTCTAGCTGAAGTGGACTTTGAAGGTAGTTTTCTGACAAGAGGCCGTGATCAGGGGGAAATGATAGAGTTTGACAGGTAGCTGACCATGATAAGAAGCGCATAGAGACACAAATCTCCGAAGTGTAGTATCAAGCATGGATAACGTTGCCGAACCATCACTTGGAAGACGCAGGACGTCGTCGAGTTCTAGATGTGTGTAAATAAGATAACCCGAGTTGTAGGGTGGCATGACGAAACGTACCTGACCAGAATTGTTGGGCGTTCTCTATAAAGTATGTGATGCCAAAATCATCTTCTGCCAGTATGTTAATGGCGGAATCTAAAGTCTGGATCATCGTCGCGGTGGAATTCTGAAGCTGTCGAGCTCCCCACGGTCTGAGCCTGGGGCTGTAAAATGGAAAAGATCCGCTGCACCACTGAAGAAATGCGCTGACCCTTTGACCAGACCAAACCGAAATTTTGTGCGGCGCTGATGAAAGCTGAACAAGTTCAAGAGTACTCGACGTCGGCGACAAGCAGGAGCACGCCAAGTCTTGCAGTGTCCGGGGTCACACCTCTGAACACATCAATCCGAGGGCCAATAACTAACCTAGTGCGATCATAGGTCATTACCGAAGATGCTATTGTTACAGTGGTCTATAATGATATAGGTGTGCATCCTCGGCTATACCTCGAGAAGTGCAACGATGGCATATGCAGCAGCTGCAGCTGCCCCGCCAACGAGTAATGTACTGACTGCACCCCACAAGTATCCCTTGGTGCCTTTACCTGCGCCAGTTACTCGAGCCTTGACTGCCCCAAAGACCAAAAGCACGAAACCGGTCAGAATACAGGAATAGATCAGGGCAACGTGAGCGCGGGCAACGAAGAAGTAAGGAATGAGTGGTATGATTCCTCCAACGAGATACCCGAGTCCAATTGTAATCGCCGATCCATATAGGCGACTTGTCGGAACTTCCTCTGTCGAATGACATTTGTCAAACAATCACCACAAAGGAGTCGAAAGAAAACGAACCCAAACCCTCTCCAAACTTGAGCAAGAACGGGGTTAAACCCACGCCGGACTTCCATCTAAGAGATTGGGTTTCTTCGTCCGAGGGTAACGAACCATTGTGGCCTCTGTCTGTATCGCATTCGACGTCACGCAAGCATTTCGTGACGGCCCTCGAGGTAGGTTCGTCCACACCAATTGGACCGAGAATACCATAGACTTCTCTTTCCATTTCTCCCTCACAACTGCGCACTACCCTTGACGATGTGTGGTGCTTCAGGAACCTATAATGGTCCCTTTCAGCCTGTGAGGCGAGGAATCCACCTATTCCCATTGAAATTGCCCCTGCTATGAGCTCTGCAACACCCCCAAGAACGACTAGCCTGGATTCTCCAAGTGATGATAGACCAGCCGTCAATGCAAAGGGAACGGTCAGACCATCAGAGAGACCGATGACTCTGAAAGCATGAATGTGAACGACACGGAAACGCAGTCTCGAAGGGTTCAAAGTGAGAAGACACATACACGTCGCGAACGATGTCAGGGTTGATCAAGGTGCGCTCATCCTCGTCCTTGAGCTCCTTGCAACACACGCCACCCTCTCTTCCGTCTCTACCACACTTGGCAGGAAGAGGGACGGTTCCATCGGAAGGGACCAGTGTCCAGACAGGTGGACTTGATCCAAGGCCATGTTGTGGGAGGGGAACAGCGGACATGTTGAATAACGACGATCTCAAAGGTGTATTTATACGGGAACCTATGACAAAGAGATAAAACAGGCTTTGGCCAATCAGAAGCCAGTGATTTGCGACTCGGCTCTTTGCGGCCCGTCTGATGATGTAATAGCCAGTCCATGATTCGTGAACCGGCGTACTCAAATGCCAACGGACACACCCCGCTCTCCCTCCTTCTAGACTCTCGCGAAGCAATGGACGCCCTCGAATTACCGGCTCTGACAAGTTTTGGTCGAATGGTAATCTGTACTCCTTCAAAAGTATAGTTTCTTTTCGCTCTCTCAAGTTGAGCAATGTTCTAGCTAGTGGTGGCCACAGTCTGGAACTTCTGCTCGGATGCTCACTGATGTCTTGAGGCTGTCATGCACACACATGTTCTCAGGTATATTCAACGACATAGTTATCATGGCAGTGTCATCCATCATTGGTGTGTCTTGTTTTTGTACCTCCGCATCGTGACATAATTCACAGAGAATTACATTATCATTCCCCCCAAGCTGAATCAACGCAGCAGCAATCATGGTTACATTTTGTCCAGCCGAGGCCAAGGTCTCTACTATCACCACCACCTTTAAAGAGTGTCATTTCGTTGCATACGCAAAGTATCTTTGGTATGTAATCTTCTGCCCCCCCTCCTCAAGTAGTGCTCACGCTTTGTGCGTAGGAAATCCCATATCCGTGGGGCTCTCACTACTGGTACCAAATGGCACTTCGTCCTGGCGAATCTTGACACCTATGGTAATGGTGCGACGCACCGGGTCTCGGAGCTGATTGAGTGGAAGGCCAAGCGAGCTCCGAATACCAGGGAATGCTTTGCCGCAGAATCCTACGATGAGTTTGATCCAGCACTAATTGCTGGCATCCTTTCGAATCTGATTAGAGTCAAGCTGATATTCATTGTCGTCGGATCTCAGGGAGCTTTTCATTGATGATCAATGGTTGTCTGGCGGGGGATTGTGACGACACAATTGGCTGCTAGTAAGCCCTTTTTCGAGTTGGTATTGTTGCATAAACAAGTATTTAGCTCACCTTTGCTGTTCGTGGATGGTGTGATCTTAGGGATATTCTATGATTACAAGTGACACACCCCAACAGGAATGCATTTTAGCAAAGGGGTAAGGAACGGTATACAATGTTTATATCGGCATCTTTGAATAGACCGTACTCTCATCACCACCATTGAGGGGGTGCAGTCGTACTGCTGTCATCATCGCCGAGATTGCCATGGTTGGGGGGTACCAAGTCGTGTTGCTCCCTTCTCGCCGCTGTTGTGGATGGAGCTGTAGTCGCGTTACTCGTGTCCTCACTGTTCAGTACGAGCGCGCATCACTGATTGACTGCTTTCAAAGGTTGTGCAGTTCGGACCCGAGCGAGCGCCGCCTGCACATGCTTTAGTCGTCTCCAGCTCGTCAAGCTATGATGCCCCGTCGATGGTCCGACATTGGAACACTGCTTAACGCGACTTCTGCGCCCGCCGTTCCAAGGACATTTTCTATGGGTCTCAAGAACTTGTACAACTAGGTGGCGAGTCAACGAGACACCCAAGTTTAGCAAGATCAGTGTCACCCTCAGTATACCATTGTACCTCGACTGGGCTTTGAAATTATGTTTGAAACATGCAGACCAGAGCCAGTTTCGTGTATGAAGACAGTGCACTTGCTTGAAAGTAGACTTGAAGCTGAGTAGCTATTTTGAAATGACTCTCCTGTCAAGTTGAGTGGAATTTAGCATCAAGCATGCGGTGTAGCCTAGTCCCTGACGAAGGGTTCCTGGTATCCCGTAGGCTGGCGTTGTGTCACAAGGCGATTGTGGATGGATTGCAAAGGACACAGGCTTGGATGCTGTACTACTAGGTTGCAATCATTAGGGCCGCCCATCAAAAGTAGTATGTTGCCATTTGTGGTTTAATAGGCCATTTGCACTGTAACTCACACCGCCATGATGATGGCTACGCAGTAGATATTCTCCGGCCCCGGCAAAACCTGAACACTGCGACGATGGCCTTAGTAAGGACCAACATATCGGTTCCAAGCACTGCTTCGTTATTCTGACCCTGACAATTTGTATCCACTTTGAATGACGAGTCAAGGACTTCAAGCTTCCATGATTCAACGCCAGATTCCCAGATACACAGACCAGATATGCCGGTTCCGTTGGCTGGACCCTGGGACGCTTTTAGCTCATTCGCAAGTCAAGGTACGCTATCATTCGTGATTTCATCGCCTTAGTCGTTATGTTGTGGGGCTTTGGGCGGTCCGAGGTACGTATAAACGCGTAATTCACCGGTTTCTTACGTTACGCACTGTTTTCAGTGTGAATATAAGAAATGCAGAAGCCCGAGTCAGCTCTCAACATCTTTTCTCGTTTCCAATCGTTTCTTCAAAATGGTTAACACCACTACCCCAGGTCTCATCGGTGTTGTCTTGTTGGCTCGCCATGGTGATCGTGCAGGCGTCCTTTACCAAAACTACTCCACGTATAACTCTTCACAGGGTTACTTGACGCCTTATGGATCGGTACGTACTATGTTGGGTATTTCGCGTCTTGCTGAGGTTTTTGTAGAGCCAAGAGTATGCTCTGGGTAGCTATTTAAGGCAGACCTACCTCACCCCAGGGTCGCCATCTTACATCCAAGGCATCAAGACCGATGTTGCGGATATTGATCAACTCTATGTTCGCGCGGACGCTGGGGGAGGAAATGTGATCCTGGATTCCGCTTATGCCCTGCTTCAAGGCCTTTACCCACCGACACCGGCATCCAACATAACCCTCGCTACAGGTCAGATGGTTGAATCCCCATTGGGAGGATACCAGTATATTCCTGTGGAGTCCCTCGAGTATTGGCAGGCACCTTCTCTTACGAGCTGGATGGACTGTCAGGTGAGCACTGGACGCATACCCTGTGGTGAATGCTAATTTAGCTTTGCAGTACTTCCAAGATCATTTGGCCCGTTTGAACGTCGGTGTTGTGTTCCAGGATGCGGCTGTACAGGCAGCACCCTTCCTTCAAGCTGTTAAACCGTACATCAATGGAATGAACAACAGCTTCGTTAACATGGTTTGTGACATTCGTTCCTGTGACAACTGTGTACTGACCTGATCTCAAGTGGAATGTAAGTCATAATAAATGACAGTCGGCGGGTTCCATCTAAAGTGGTCGTGATTTCAAGATCTATGACTACCTTAACGTCCAGTATACTCACAACGCAACATTCTACAACTCATTCCCCGAGACACTCATGCAGCAAGCTCGCTACTTTGCAAACATTCATGAACAAAACGTCTTCACAGACAGTGTCCAGAATGGAGTTGGCCAGAGTGAGTGGTTTTGGCAACGTTATGCTATCACCTACTGACAGTCTACAGTCGCCATCCGAACTCTTTGGCCTGAAATTTTCTGGTCGTTGGGCAACATGACTCTGCCAACCAACAAGGTTAAGTTGGCTTTGACCGAGGTCGACTATAAGCCCTTTATAAGTTTGTTCAATGTCACGAATGCTACGGTGACTAGCCCAGGAGTATCCGGAATTGGTGAGGAAACGTTTGCTCGTTCTTCTGCCTCGTATTTATAACTGTGCGCAGCCGATTACGCCTCTGCTATTGCTCTTGAATTGTCCCAGGATACCACTGGCAATTACATCGTTGCCTTGAAGTTCAAGAATGGGACGAATGACGAGGAGTTCCAGCCTCTGCAGATGTTTGGCAAGAACAATCTTACCCTGCCCCAGATGATCAGTGCGCTTGACGTACGTTCCCGATCACTCTTCCTTACTTTGTCCTCCATTGTAACGCCATTTTTAGTGGACTACCATCAACTCCACCATTAACTGGTGTTTCTCGTGCAACCAGACTGTCGACCGTGGATGCTCAGTCTTCAACTTCAGTAATGATCCATTCCTTAACCCCAGCAGTGCCACCGGGTACTAAATGGTGGTAGCATTGTGGGCTAGCGATATTTATACACATTTGAACTCTTTCCTTAATTTCTGTAAGCTTGTGTAGATTTTCTTTATCATGGTTCGAGGAATCTAAAGGTAATTACACGGTATGAATGTCCGTAGGCTATGGGCATCGGTTTCCTTTCAAGTTTGGCTGTGTTCATAGTATCCGCGATACTGCGGAAAGAGCCCCCCCAGTAAGTGCGCCAATCAAGATCCCAAATGCTATCGATTTAGAGGTTGTTAATATCGGGCTGTTGAAGTAGCGCGCATTTCAGCGCAGTCTCTAATATGAATGGCATCATTCTAGAAATTGATCGGTCACACCGGGCATTGGGTTATACCACAAGGACGCAATGAGACGGCGATGTTCAGATGTGGACAATGGCGCCAACATGCATTTGCTGATGCCCAGTAAATGCTGGTATTAGGATCGCGGGATATTGATTGAACGGCGATATTCTGACACACTGCGGCCCATTCTATTAGTAGGACCTTGATAGGACCTCGTACAGCAACTACGCCAGCCAAAAAAAACATTCGGCGATGCCAACAACCAGCCAAGTTGTCTATTTGGAATGAGACAGCTTTCTTTGTGGGATCTATTGGACATTCCATTGAACATTGCCGATGTTCTGATGCCCCCAGGACCACGTGGACCACCACTCTTTACCACCACCTACAGCCATGCCAAGGCCTCTCAAAAAGAAATTGGCGACTTGTGCGGCCCTCTACGCGACTGGATTAGAATGTTCTCTGCAGCCAGCGACCAGCATCCCTTGGTGTCATCGACACAACGAGGTGTGCTCCCGCCAGGTTTTCTGTCGACAAGGGTAGCCAACATTTGCATCTTATAGGAGCGTCTCAAGTTGTACGCGAATTACAAGGCTCACGGGTTACTTCTTGACGCATATCCTGACATTCCGGCCTGCGATGCTGCGACAATCATGGCGTGTGATCACCTTTCCCTTTTGCAAGAGTGGAACGCACATCTTCGAGGAAAGTACAATTTGCTCACCAGGTGCGCATGCAGTAGTTCAAACCATTTCGAGTGCTTCATTGCCCTGTAGATGCATCGAGGCTCGGGTCTGCTTTACCCGAAGGTTCTTTGGGTGCGTGTTATATTGTACTGCCTCGGAAACAAGTTTCAAGTGAACAATCTATTGATACAGGGAAGACATGGCAAGTGGTTGCACATATCGCAACCATGGGAAATTCTAACTCTCCAACACAGGATTTTGGTCACAAGATTTACTGGGATAATCTGGTGCAGAGGAGATCCCAAGTAGAGCGACTAATGGTGCAAGTGGAAACGCGTGGATACCAACTCATTCTCAAAGGACAAAACGCACTCTGGGTCCTCGAGCAAGACACACCAGAGACTGGTGGATGTTCTGCGGACAGGAGTTTCGCAGAGGATGGCGACACATCATTTCGGTCTACGTGTACCGTCGAAGATGCTGTTATCGAGGATCCTCTGGAGGCTGCCTTGCGTGAGAGGGTCACCGTACTTCGAGAGAAGATCAGGATGTACCTCGCTTGGTCCTGCGCATCTCCGACATCTCGGTTTCACGACGAGCGCTTGGAAACTATCTATGCATACGTTCGACGGGGGATTTACAAGCATCCATCACTCATGTTTCTCTCACAGAGCTATGACAGTGTCATGGCCTTGTTGAACGATGAGAGTCTGGACGTTGCCACAATGGAGAAGCTTTGGCACGCTGTCAACTCGTTGCGGGTGCACGACGTTCACTCTGCTGTCGATGACGTCTTGCGTTCGACGGACGGTGACCACATGGTTGTGCTTGGTGGAAAGGTGTTCAAAGATGCCAGTGGTGAACGGTGGCCTTTACATGCATGGGGACATGTGATGGCCAAGCATCTGTGCTATTCCTGCCTTCGCTTGACTTGCCGAACGGTATACTGTCAATTATGACCTTTTCCGACCTGCAATGCTCACTATTTGTATAGATTGAGCAAGTCATCGACCTGACCCGGTATGCTCTGTTGGCGCAAGTACCGCTATCCCAAAAGCGTTCCAAGTACAAGTTCAGCCTTGACGGATCCAAAGAGCTGATATTGGCTGGCTTTATTGTAAACAGCATTCCGTTTACACTTCCTCGTCACACAATCGTTTGTAATGATTCTGGCTCACACTCGGCTGGACCTGTCTGGGAGGAGACCAACCACAACCTCGCCCTCTACGGCGGCCTTTCGTTGAACGATCCGAAGGCACAGGCATTTGTAAATGGTTGTGTCCGCCACCCTGACTTTATGGTGATGCTCCGCAAGGGGCCAGACGCACGGATAATCCGTTCTCCGCCCGTCGTGTGGACTTGTCGCAAGCGACGCGCCAGGAGCCCCTCAGCGCTCGCCTCTGCGTCGTGGAAGGCGACAGACGTCGTCACTCTCTCCGACTCGGCGCTCGAGGATGCGCAACCCTCTGGATGGCTGGCCCAAGAGAGAATCGTCGACTGCATGCAAGTCATCATCGTAGACGCTAGCGAGGGCACGATGGCCGACTTTGTTCGGAAGCTCGTCGAGATTTGGTGCAAGGTCTACCAAGTGGAGGACCAGAACGGACTGTACGACGCACTTCGAAGGCCACGTGAAGACGAGCTGGATGAGCACCAAGAGGTGACGCGCGACATTGCACTCGATCGCTACCAGAACTTGTGGGGATGCCTGCCGTCCCCTGCACTGGTCGAGGGCACTATTTGCTGCTGATTCGGTCAAGTTCTCATTCGATCCACCCGTTATCAAGATGCCCTTCATACCTGTTTTCCATTGTTCATTATTTCATACAGCATGCGTTCGCATTAATTGCATCTACGGATCATCATCAGAGCAACTGTATAGTACAACGCATCTACCACCCTATTAATTTAGGACCTAGCCTACGATCCCGCGCAGTGACTGATAGACGTAAAGACCAACCATAAGTTAGGAATAAACTCTAGTCATCGTAGATGTAGGGTGAACCAGCACTCTTATTGTTTAAATAACAGTGACACAAGGACATGCACGCAGCAGGCTACCGATAAATTAGGCCTCAAAAATTTTCTGTTCCTTGGGCATCAGAAACCGAACGTCGGGATTGCAACCAGAAAACACACCTTTCCCAAAGAAAAATCTAGTACCCCCGACGTTAGGATCCGAGTACTTGTTACACATCTGATGGAGTTGCTTGGACAACACGGGAGGTCCACAAAAGAACTATGGAAAAACATACACGGCGTCAAGGGTAAAAAAAAAAGTGCCGCGGAAGCGTGTGTACGTACCACGCCCACATCTGTTTCAGAGTGCTTGTCGGCGAGGGATGAAAATACTTTATCCCAGTTTGGCCGGCCAAAGTGTGTGGGGGCACGCAGGGACGTGACCGCGTCCTTCTCTGCACCAACGTCTTGCACCTGTAAAAAGACGGCGCGTGAGGATATATCGAGATGGTAGTCTGATCGAAAACGCACAATGATATTGTTCATGTCATCCTCTTTGATTTTGGCCGTGAGATAAATATTGATCTCAATCCGATTGTGAGTATCTTGTTCTTCAATGGCTTGCAAGAGGGAGTGGAACCATTCCGCACTACCAAAGTCGCGGATGACCCAGGTAAAGTAAACCTTGGAAAGGCGGGTGGGCTTTGAGTTGTTCATGTTGTTCATGCGGTACCAGATAGATTTCAGTATGCTGTAATGGAGTCGGCACCGTTCGAGACTTGAGCAACGACAGGAACTTACGAGGCAAATGGCGTGACACCGATGCCAGCACCTACGAGCAGGACAGTTTCATAATTCAAAAAATCCTCCGATGCACTGCCAAATGGGCCATCGACCATGATGCGCGGGAGTGTCCTATTCAGGGGTGGGTTGGTGTTGGTACCAACCACCTTACCACCAGTGGCACTTAGTTCCGCCCCCTTTTTGGAATCAAAATCGCAACCAAGGGCCTTGGCAAACGCCGTTGTGAAGTCGCCGACCACACGGACATGAACAGAGATATAATCCTCCTCTGGCGCACTACAGAAGCTTTAGAAAAAGGACCATGCCGCGCGGTGAGAGCATTACATGCCTTGTAAGAGTGAACGGATGCCATTGGAAATAAGAAATTTCGGGACAACAAATGAAAATATACTGGCCGGCGCGAGTAGTCGTTTTCTCCTTTTTGATTTGGATCTCGATGACTTTTGAAGGATGCTGGATGACCTTGGAGATGTATGTCCTGTGACGAGACCGAATTTCCCGCAGAATGCGTTCGTACGTCCAAATAGCACCGCCAACAAGCCAGTAACGCTGAAACTGGACTGAGAAAATAAGATGCCAAGGTAAACATTGAACGCACCCAAAAGACACCAATTGAGTTGAATGAACAGAATGGCTGTCTGTCAGGTTTGATCATGCACCACATCCCATGGAACTGCCATGCAAGGAAGAAGAGGAGGAAGAGATGGTGAGTGTACCAGAACCTCTCAAAGTTGGCACGACGGCGTTTCTCCATGGCAAACCAAACCATGACGCCAAGACAGAGAGTCATAATCCAACCAGTGGCACCAGGACCGGTAGCAAAGTTTGCCTGCAAGAAGACGAGAACTCGTTGACCAGTAGTCTTTGCATTGGGGTCGAGCATGGCGAGTTCTTGGAAATTGCGCATGTGAGCGGCGATATGGATGACCGTGAATATAACCATAGACCATGCTATCGCTTTGTGGAAGGTGATGTTTTTGTCGAACGGAATGAATTGGTTCAGGGGGGTCCGACGAAGAAGAGAGATAAAGTTGCGACAGACGGGTAAAAGGATGAGGATGACATCGGTGTGTAGCACAAGAGCAGCAGCACGGGCAATGGCTACAAGAATACGATGCTGAGTGTTTGTTTTAAAGATGAAGAAGGAAATACTGACGGTAAGTGATACCAAAAGTTGCACGAGCATTGGTGAGGTCATCGCTGAGTTGGTAGTTCATAAACCCAAAAGCAATGACGAGACACTGGAAGAGTATCCAGGAGGAGAAGAAGAGCCGTTTTCCCCCTTCGTTGATCATCCACAAGTCAAACCTTTGGCCAAGTGTGAGAGGTTTCTGCGGACCCTTGGGAGCATTGTTGTTGAGCCATGTCTGCTGGATACCTTGAAGTCTATCGCGTTCTGACTTGTTTCTGTAAAGTGAGGCACCGAAGGTAGCAAGGCTATAGTCGTGACTGGGGTCGACGAAAGGATTCTGGTCGATGAATGGATTGCGGTCCTTGAAGTCGAAACCAGACGACCGTTTGTTAGCCATTGGGTCAAATGCACGTCCAGCGATGACTTGAAGACGAAGAGGACCAGCCCGAGAGAAGGAGGAAGCAGAAAGAAAAGCGAAAAGGTGGACGAACTGGTTGCCAATTTGTGTCTGAAATTGTTGAAATTTCGTCGAGTCCCCTTGTCGACAGAGTCAGTCGTGTATCACATGGGACTACAACGTCCTTCTTGTAGGAATTCGGCATAACTGAACAGCCAATGCAGAGAATCTGTGGAATGAAGGCGGATATCAGAATATGATGAGGAGGGCTGTTCGGTACCCGATCATGACTTGGCAGTGAAATACAAACCGTCCTTGTCGTTGCGGACAACGTTCATTTACGCGTATTTTTGCTACCGCTCATTGGCATATTCTGTCTGCCATGCTGCCAATGGGCCGTCATGACATGTCAGATCATATTCCATGAACACTGGCGTAGTGCTGTACAACGAAAAATCAATTTGATAGATGCCCGTTGGCAAGTTCATGGGCGGGGAACATTTCATCATTACAATCAACAAGGTTCCAACCAACCTGGGTAGTGTTGTTGCTAGAGCCGCCCTTTGTGACCAGAGTAGAAAGTATCCCCAAATGAACCAACTCCTCCTGCTGGTAGTCCAGATCTCGTAAAGACAAATCTGACACAACTTCCGACGATGGAGAACAGTCCAGCATCAGACATGTCCTTTCTTGATCTCGTCAACCGCTGCGACAACTTTCATCTTCCCATCAACCACACCTCGCTGGATCCGACTGTCTCCACACATCGAGACTATGTTGTACCATGGTCATTGTCCCAGTCTCCAGACAGCCCCGTCATTGGTTTACTAAAGCCAGAGCTAATCGATGTTCTGCGTCAAGAACCAGAGGGCACCTTTGTCATCCCTGAACGACCACAACCAGGATCGAGATACCGTGTTAGCTTTCATCCTTCTATCGATACCCCCGCCAAACGCACAGACACTTTGAAAAGGCTCTGTGAACGTTGGCGTGACAGTGGTACCCTCTTCCAAGACATGATCGGTCCCAAAAAATGGAGGAACGAAATGTATCCAGTGTATCGTAACCCATTCGGCGTCCATGTCTCACACGATCTCAAGGCGAACAAGGACTCTGATACCGGTAACTACCTCTTCGAGTTGGAACGCACCGCTTGCTCGCTCTTCGGGGTTGTCACTTATGGTGTGCATATGACAATCTACCACGAAGATGCAGATGGTAGCAACTTGCGGATCTGGACCCCGACTCGATCCCGAACAAAGCAGACGTGCGTTTTCATATGACAGCTCCCGATGCTTCTTGTCCAATGCATGTGTTGTCGTCCAGGTTCCCGGAATACTTGGACAACAGCGTCGCAGGCGGTATACCAAGTGGAGTGTCCGTCTTTGAAAATCTTGTCAAGGAATCAATGGAAGAAGCGAGCATCGAAGAGCACATTGTGAGGAATCATGCAAAGTGCGCAGGTTCGATCAGTTATTATTACCTGTGAGCATGTGCCATTGGACATATCCGACTTGTTCACTTCAAGGAACCGCGTAGAACCACAAAAGGATGGCTGCAGCCCGAATTTCAGTACGTCGATGTTTCTCGTGCACTTGTTTCTTTCTCATCGGTATCACGCAAGATATGTGTATGATCTCAAGGTGCCGCCTGACGTTCAGTTCCAACCAAAACCGCTAGATGGAGAAGTGGAATCATTTGATGTAAGCTCCCGTGCGAGATCATTGGAAAGGAAATTAAACTGCCCCGATAGCTATACCCAGTAGATGTGGTCATTGCAAAAATGAAACAAGGGCTGTTCAAAACCAATTGTGCCGTTGGTAGGTCCATCGATCACCCACTCGCAACGATCTCAACAGCTCCACTTCTATGCAGTGTTGATCGATTTCCTTGTGCGGAAAGGGTACATTACACCCGATAATGAACCGGATTTTAACGAGATTGTCACGAGAATGCATACCAGGTTCGATTTCGATAGATGGTGACTTAAACGAACCCCAGGGAGCTAGGAAAGTTATAATGGAGTAAAAACCCGAATATAAGAGGTGGAACGCGTTAGAAATAACAGAGATCGTGCATGGACCCTCTCGACACTGTTCATAGATCATGTGACCAAAGGACGCCATCACCCGCAGCCGGTATTCATTACCTTTACGACTAGCATGGCTTATTTCTTTGCTTCACCAGTCGACGTCGACGTAAAGCTCGATGGAGAAGAACTACGGAAGCAAGTCGACGTGAAAGGAGAGAAAGACAAGATCATCCAATGTCCTGTTTATTACGATGGCGATTCGGTCGGTGGGCAGGTCCGTTTGTGGTCTGTTCTTTCTTTCAAAGACAGCGTGCCCACTGTACTTGCAGGTGACGATACGCGTTCGCGATGGCAAGAGGATGACACACGAGGGTATCAAAGTCGAATTCGTAGGCACCATAGGCATGTCCCGCTACTTCTCTTTCGAACCCTCATTGATCCCGTGTAGAACTCTTTTACGATCGGGGAAATCACCACGAGTTTCTATCACTTTCCCAAGAACTGGCATCTCCGGGAGAATTACGACAGGCCCAGACGTTCGAGTTTCTCTTCAAGAATGTAGAGAAACAGTTTGAGAGCTATCAGGGTATCAATGTGAAACTACGGTCAGTTTGAGGTGTTTTGGTCACCGCACGCATTCTGACATCCGACAAGCTACTTTGTCCGAGTGGTGGTCTCGCGGCGGATAGCAGACGTTACGAAAGAGAAAGACCTCTGGGTACACTCGTATCGTATGCCACCAGACAGCAACAACGCGATAAAGATGGAGGTCGGTATCGAAGACTGTCTGCACATTGAATTTGAGTACAACAAATCGAAGCGCGTCTTTCATCTTTCGCATGGTTCGCCTCTGATGACTGGATAATTAGGTACCATTTGAAAGACGTCATTGTCGGCAAGATTTACTTCTTGCTTGTGCGTATCAAGATCAAGCACATGGAACTCTCGATTATACGGCGCGAAACAACGGGTTCCCCGCCAAACCAGTACAACGAGAGTGAGACCATCACAAAGTTTGAAATCATGGATGGTGCACCAGTCCGGGGTGAGTGACCGTCTCCGACCAGATGACATCGGACAGATACATCTGTCGTGCAGGTGAAACGATACCTATTCGACTGTTCCTCGGAGGGTTTGACCTGACGCCCACGTTCCGCGATGTAAACAAGAAATTCAGCATACGGTATTACCTCAACCTGGTCTTGATTGACGAAGAGAACCGACGTTACTTTAAGCAACAGGTCCGTCGTCTTTTTCCAATACTGACAACGTCTAAAACTGTGAGCTGTCATACAGGAGATCACGATATTTAGAATACCAGAGGTAAATTGCTGCGACTTGTGCTTTGTCGCACACTAAGTTTCTTGATCAGAACTAGCCTTTCGTTCACCTATCAGTACTTCAGTCCCTGTGTGCTTGTTTACCATTATTCTGCGGTGGAGTCCTAGCATGCTCGTTAAATCCTCAACAAAGACCGTATGCCTCAACAAGGAAGAAAGACGGGTATGATACAACCCAATCACATGGTAAACTCCACACATGAAATCCGACATTAATACTACATAATTTAATGTTTGCAGGTTAAAGATGTGTTCGATCAAGAAACTTGGCTTTTAGTCCAATGGATTCACTGAGTGTTACGACGAAAGGTTCCTTTCCGCTCAGTATTCATACGTGTCATTTGCATACGTGCTCTCCCAGTTGTTAGCGTGAAGCCAACTGGTCCGGAATGTGTCCTGACATCCTCACGTATCCACTACTTGGATGGACGATGAAACGTCTCCTACACGGCCTGAGGGCGGCCTGACCCGGGCCCCAAGTTGCCTCTGCGGTACATCTCGATATCTGCTGCAGTGAGGGGTGTCCGGGAGGAATGAGGCGAGTTTGCCGAAGCCAACCATTCTGCAGAGCGAATGCTCGCGTCGCTCAAGGCCCTGCTAGCTCTCTTGATTAGGTCGCGGGTTGACGTCTTTCGCGATCTAGGGCTGGGTTCCTCTGCTGGTGAAGGGTCTGGGCTGTCGGTGGCACCCTCAGAGGGGCTTACAGGGGAGTCCGTGGGATGGTGTTGTGCGTTGTGCGTTAACCCTCCCCATGTGGATACTCGGCGCTTGCCTCTATCTGATATATGCACGACGTTCTCGAGGAGTGGCGGCGCTGGTTTCCGCTTGATCGAACCACTTGGGCTAAGTGTGACAGAGGTACGGCCCTCCTCGTTCGGGTTCTGAGAACCTCCATCTCGACGCATGCTGGACTGGCGTGAGATACCAACGACAGGAAATGGATCTTCTTCATAGTTTTGTCCGAGGATTGATCCACGATATTTGCCCGTCACGCGCGGAGGAAGGTTTGGAAACCTGCGCTCGAGATCTCGAACGATGCTGAGGTTGTCTGAGATGGTTTCTCCGCTTGCTCTCCTCTGGCCCTTGTCAAGGGGCCAAATCCAGTCAGGCGGGACATGGTGACCATCAGCGGTGACTAGCGCTGATTTCGTCCTCCGCGTTTCGAGCATGACGTGTCGCGTGTCGGCCACCTCATCAGAGGTGCTTTCCCAGTTCTGTTGCATGTCACTGCCGGGATTCATAGGACCTGGGATCAACCCAGGCAAAGACCTCCGCCTGTTCTGACCATCGGGAAGAACAGCCTGTGCGGGAAAGTCGAGTGTGGAAAATCGGATTTGCAAGAAAGGCGCCTGTCCTTTCTCGTAGCGAACGGTGACTCGCTGTTCTCTGTGTTGCTTCTCGGCGGATGAATATCCGTCTGCTCCGGATTCCGCGGAGGTTGATCGATGGAACGGACGCGCGTGTTGCGGCGTGACGCCAAGGATGCGGGAGATGTGTTTACAGGCTCGAGACACACAACCTGGCTCATCCGTGAGGCTTTCAAAGTTTTCCGTGCTATGGAGACTGTTGGCGAGGTTAAATTACCAACAAGATGGGCAACGAGGAGAACGCACCCCTTGAGCACGCCAAACATGAGAGTGGCACGTGCGATCACGCGCAGTATTCTTCGGGCCAATGAGACACCAAAGCTAACCTGTGAAAAGCCAGCGAGTGTTTCGATGACGCCAAAGATAATACCAGTAGTGATCCAAGCGATCCCGTAGAGATGTTCGTCAGAGCGAGTGAGCTCTATTCGTCGTTGGTCTAGATATTCACGGGAGAGGCGGGAGAATGCGAGGAGAAAGAAAAGGAATTGAAGGATTGTATAAATAGTGAGAGAGGATTGGCTTAGAGATAGCCAGAGAGACTCGCTGTTATCCGAAAACATTATGACTATAGGTCGACCAGGAGAAGAGTCTGGTTGATTTGATGAACATTTCCAACGCATACACGGTACTGAGAATCGAGACGCACCAAGGTATGTACCCACAAACGATGACACTTCATTGACTGCGATGGCTATCACCAATAGGATGAGTGTGAAGATTTCGAGATATGGCTGGATTTTGCGAGGAAGGACGAGAATTGGATCGCGGAAGCTCAGTCGATATAGATAAAGCGAATAGATGAGGAGAGGTATGAACGATACAGCGCCTAGAGACAAATTCTGGCAATCAGATGGTCATGTAGGCTCGTCTAGACGTACCGACGAAAAAGTCGAGCCCTTTGAAGACAGAGAGAGATGTTCGCGCTAGAGGGATGACATGGGACAACGTGTCTAGCAGAGCCCATAAGAAATACAAGACAGCGTCTACAGCAAGCAAGAGGTGTGCCCTCCTAGCTGGTGGATGAGACGATGTCGTGCTGTAATATATTACAAGAGATACTCGCCTGCCCGGTCCCGAGTACAAGTAAATGAAGACAAGTGCAATTACGACTTCAATCGCTGAGGGTATAAGGAGGGCGATGAATTGTTCTGTGGTGAAACCGACACAGCGAAGATTTGGAGTGAGCGACAGACAGACGAGTCTCGGTTGGTTCATCGGGCATTAGCCTTAAAGGAAGGACTGCGGCAGACTTGGCTGCGGGTGGGGGAGGCTTGTGAGGGTTGACAGAGGAAAAAGGGTCCATGTTATAACTGACGGTTACCACGACGCTGCTATGCGGCGGTTACCATCCTTGATTGGGCCATTCTCTCAACTACGATGGTATGTCGTACTCGTTCCATCTTGTCTGTAATCACACTTGCATAGAAAATATCTGTTCTACAACATGCACCGTCTGCGCATCTGCCAGTGCGACATGGCGACCCAACACCGACCTCGCGCAACCTTGACCCGTTGCTGCACCCCTTTGCGCGTGCTCGCGAGCGTATGCGTGCTCTCAACGCAGCCAAAATGGACAGGATGTTTGCAAAACCATTCATCGCAAGCTTGGAAGGCCACATTGATGCCGTAGAAGTACTTTGCAAGAAACCAGGGGCAGTCAGCAGCATCGCCAGCGGTAGCTGGGACGGCGGTATGTCTCTTGCACACTCTGAATGCGGACTGACCGGTCACAGGTGTCATCGTACACAACATCGCAGAGCAAAAAAAATCGCATCAGATACAGGGCGCTCACAAGGGAAAAGTATCTGGACTCTGTTTCGCAAATCAGGACAGGCTGCTTAGTTGTGGTGTAGACTGCAACATCAAACTGTGGGATGTGTCGCCACAGGAACAAGACCCTGTTAGACCACCCCTTCATTTCTTCCTATCCCGCTGACGGTTGTTCTAGCAACAAAAACCAATCAACATCTTTGCTGGAAAATCACCCTTCAAGTACGTCTTGTTCTCAGCGTCGTGCAAGGTTACCTGCTTATGTGATCCCATACTAGCTCTATCGATCATCACAGATCAGATGCCTTGTTTGTCACTGCATCGAATATAGTACAAGTGTGGGACGAAACAAAGTACACTCCCTCTTGTCACGTTTGTCTACTCCTAATCATATTCCCCAGGAGTTCTGCCATCTCCAACCTCACATTCCCCACTGCCACGGAGACGGTCACATCGGTGCGCTTCAACTTAGCCGAAGCATCTGTGCTCGGTAGTATAGGTTCAGATCGCAGTTTCACACTCTACGATATCCGCACTGGCAAAGCCGAGCGTCGCGTCATCATGCAGATGCAAAACAATGCTCTATCGTGGTCACCAACCTTCCCTACGTCAGTGCTACTGGCATCAGAGGATCACAACCTCTACACATTCGACGTCCGCAATCTGTCAACTCCAACCCATATCTACAAGGCACACGTTGCCGCGGTCATGAGTTGCGATTGGAGTCCCACAGGTCTGGAATTTGTGAGTGGTGGATGGGACAGAACAGTGCGCATTTGGAAAGAGGGACATGGTACACAACCAGAGGTGTACCACACCAAGCGCATGCAAAGGTAAATTCATCCCTACTTTTAGGATCATTTGCTCAAGCATTTGGTAGGGTGTCGTCGTCGGTATTCACTGCAGATGCACGGTTCGTCGTTTCGGGGTCGGACGATGGTAATGTCAGGATATGGAAAGCCAAAGCCTCTGAAAAACTGGGCATTGTTACAGCGCGAGAGCGTGCTGCGATCGAATACCGCGAGAGTCTCAAGGACCGCTGGAGATACGACAAGGAAGTTGGCAAAATATCACGGTGAGTTGGGAAACGTTTGTAAAGACACTGTTGCCTCAAGTCCTTCTAGCACGCGCCATTTACCCAAGCCTGTGTATCAGGCTGCAAAACTCAAGCGGACGATGCTCGAGGCTCAGCGTGTCAAGGAAGAACGTCGGCGGAGACATACTCGCGCTGGACAGAGCAAACCCAAGGCAGAGAGAAGAAAAGTTGTTCTCGCAGAACATACCTAGTCTTTTTTGGTGATTCCATATAGGCAATGCGATGCATCTTTCAATAACGCCAATGAACGCTGAGCCACAACAAGCAGATCATATGAATGACTGTAACAATATTGAAGAAACCGGTGAACCTCACAAATGACGGATGACCACTTACAGAGGAAGGATATCGTGTGTCACTTCGTTCTTCTCTCACCGCTTTTGCCTAGTGAGTGCTACTGTGCAGCATATGTTCTAGGCGATATAGTACTCGGTGGGCAGTTCTTCACTTCGTTGTCATTGTACTGACGGGATAATTTATCCAGATCCATTACGAAGTTGTGTAAACATTGCGTAGAACAAACAATACTAGGTGTATTGTCGAACGTGGAGACACCTCGTGCGCACAGCACAGCGTTTCCTTGTACTCAGACCCGGTCCACGCGTGCGAGGTTGAATTCAATAATGCCCCAAGTTGAACCCAGCGAATACATCCACTAACTCTATTGTTAATTTACTAAAGGCCGGCTCAAAGTCAACCGTCGATACTATGGCCTTTGCATTGACCGTGCCAATTTCTCTGGCTCCGTGCCGAATACACTGCAAATGTCAAGCAACCACTAGAATGTGTCGCGTGTCGCCAATGACATCGTCACGGAACATCGAGCAACATGTTATCCAGTTATTCCCCACGTGGAGGTAGATGAATGAAGTGGGTCTCCACAGCATGCCAAGGGCTGACCATGTTTTGGTTAAGGGAAGGAAACCAAATTATTCTAAGTGAGTTACCAAACAGGCGAACGGAAGGCTCGATTGCTCTAACATTGCTTCAACTAGTTGACAGAATCTGGTGGTTCCTGAGGCAGAAGTTTCAAGTTGGACACACCAACAACTTTGATACATTCTGACATTGAGAAAGACACCCAGTGTACTGTTGTGGGTCCAAGCTATTGATTTATATGGTAAGCTTTCAACTCACCGCCGAATTGGGAAATTTGTTCACATGGTAACACAGGATGTAAATGAGAACAAACATCCGGGCTTGACCAGCTCAGCATCTTGTCCTCTTTCTCGTCCTTCACCTCAACTAACCATGTCTGACTCTGACGGTGACATTGACGACGAACTCCTCGAACTTGCGGGGGCTACTGAGAAGAAACGAAAGCGACAAGCTACCAGCTCGAAGCCGTCTGCGAACAAGAAGCGCAAAGCAAGGTATGCGCTTGGTGGCCTTGGTCTGTCTCGTCTTTGACATACCGATTTTGCCAGTGCTTCGGACAGCGACTCAGAGAATGGCCCGGAAAGTGAAGAAGGGGAAGAGGCCAATCCTTTTCCGCTGGAGGGAAAGTACGAGGATGACGCGGATAGGGAACGGTGAGTTCCACTCTAGGTACCGCAGTGTAGCTTTTGACACTATGCTCCCAATGTGACCGACGTCGTGCTCAATAGACTGCTTGGCATGTCTGAGATCGAAAGAGAGAATATCCTTGCCGAACGACAGGAGCAAATGCAAAAGATTCAAGACAGACGGAAACTACAGGAGATGATCAAACAGCAAAAGAATGGCTTAGGCGATGCAGATGCGGTGGCCAAGGCTGCGAAACGTACTGACACTATCCCCTCTACACAGGGTTTTGTCTAATAGTCATTTCGCAGGACAACATGCTGTCCGAGGAGCTACGAAAGAAAAGTCCAAGAAACTTGATGAGCTCAAAGCTCGACGCAAAGCAAAGGACGAGAAGAAGCGTGTAAGTAGAGACATTGCTAAAGCCGACTGTGTCTCTTATGGTTTCTAGACGCACCCGGACTCTCCTAAACGGGAGCGTTCATCATCACCCATGGACATGGACACCTCTTCTGGCGAAGAAGAGGATGGGCAAATCACAAAGTATGAAGAGGAAGAAGAAAGAGAACGCAAACTATTTTCTAAACAACCCAACCCCGATGATGAACCCATCACTCTCAACGACTTGTTGTCCTGCAGGCTCACTCGAGATATGCTTGCGAAGCATTGTATGGCGCCTTGGTTCGGAGACTACGTCAAAGGCAAGTGTCGGGTTCAGCCTCTACTCGTATTCAGCTGAAACCCTCGTCCGCAAGGTGGCTGGGTACGTTACTTGATCGGCCAGGAGGGCGATGGGCTAGTATATCGGTTGTGTGAGGTGACGAGTGAGTCAAACTTGATGTTTTACTGCTGTTGCGTTAATAGGGTACAAGACCTTGGTCCCACGCGACCGTACAAAATTAATGAGCGAACCGTCGACCAGATGCTGGAGCTCAAACATGGCAAGTCGATAAGGACGTTCCAGATGGACAAAGTCTCTAACGCAGCCTTTGATGCGGTGCGTCTTCTATCCTCGTTTATCATCATTTCTAATGTAGCAGAGTGTAGAAAGAGTTTGAACGCCTTTGCAAAGCGTGCACCGCGGACGAAGTGCGATTACCCTCCAAACGCCAACTGGAGAAAAAGGCTGCTCATCTTCACAAGCTTGCCACGCAACGCATAACGGAGGTCTGGGCGTTTCCAAACACCAAGAATCAAGTACAGTGCTGATGGATACACGTAGAGTGATATCACAGCGATGGTTGCACGCAAGAACCAGTTTAACCAACAGCAGAGCGCGTCAGCTATCAAAATAGAACGATCACGCCTAATGCAAGCAAGGACGTTGGCTTTGCGACGCCAGGACTTTGCTGAAGTCGCCGACATTGATTCGAAACTCAAGGAACTCCCTGTTGTCCAAATAAACCGAGAAGAGGAAGAATCGCTTGCCGACAAACTCGCCAAAGTGAACGAACGGAATCGTAAAGCAAACCTAGAGGCTGTTCGTAAAGCGGAGCTACTCGAAGCCGAACGAAAGCGAAGAGAACGGAAGCTTGCCAGTGCAGGAGGCTCCGGCGTCGCCACACCATCCGACCCGAGCGCGAGGCTAAAGACCATACCAAGAACGTTCAACGATACATCCAGGTTTGTATTTTGAAACATGATTTCTGGTTTTGAGCTTTATGATACCCTGTCATACCAACCTCGTTCACGTTGTGCTGGACAGGTCAGTCACGCCAAACGTGAATGGAACGCCCGTTCTTGCACCGCAAACGACCTCGGGCTCCCGACCTGTGTCTCCGCTGCCGCTATCGTCCATCCTGGCGAACTCACAACTCTCGCCACGGAAAGACAAGTCTTTGGAAGCCTCGGTGATAGAAAGCATAGAAGTCGACCTCGGGGATTTCTGAACGGAACACGTACTAGCATCGTTGACATTTCTCTTTCAATCCGTGGAACGTGCATACGGAGGTGATTGTCGTGCTTACCATCTGTTTACTGGTTTTGAATCTGTGTATTTACTGTACGTGGGGATCCACCTGCTTTCCCCTGAATATATTTAATCTTTACCACCAAAATCTCGCTGCTGTGAACAAGGACTCGAGGATGGGTAAACTCCCCTGGAATCACATTAACGCATTAATTCATGGCATATACATTGCTTCGACACCGATTAGGACCAGAATCTATAAGCAAAAGAGAAAACAAAAACAAGACTCCATTCCTGGTGTCGTTCTCGAACATGATAAATTCAAGTACCAAGAACATATTCAACTGTCCCCACGCACCATCCGTCATGGTCCGTCGATACCCACTTTTTGTGCACTCACCGACACGACAGGTGGTGCGCCCGTGTATGATATCAATGGTGATGCCGGGGATACACCGACAGAAGGAGCAGGGGCAATACCCGGACCAGGGGGAACTCCAGGTCCGCTTGTGAGTATCCCAGAGGGCGTCACACCAGGTCCGCCATTGGTGGTGGATAGGACGCCTGGGACGCCAGGTCCAGTAGGTGGGACAACGCCCGGACCTGCGAGACGAGGGGAGTAGCCTAATGGTGGCATCCCGAGCTTTGGTAGGGGCGATGGCTTGCGTGAAAGAGGAAAAGGCCCTGTGGGTGCTGAGGAAGATGGAGGTACGTTTGGCACAGAAATCGAAGGTGAGGCCGTCGAAACAGATGTGGGTGCACGGGGAGGTGATGTTGTCAGCGGTCGGGGTAATTGCGATAGTCCATTCGGCGTCTGATTTGAGAAGCGATGCGGGATGGGTGTGTGGAAGCGTTCCGGAGAGAGGGGATAGGGCGCCGACGGAACGTTCGAGGGTGCGAGACCTGACTCGCCTGCACCTGGGGTCCAGCCACGTCGGGGAGGAGAAGCTGCAGAAGACATAGTGTGTTGTGATGGCGCGAGGACAAAAGGCGTTGCGATTGGTCGGTCGCGTTCCCTTTCTCTCTCTCGGTCTCTTTCTCTTTCCCGCTCTTCGTAATTATGTGACGAGGGAAGGGGATGGGTGGAGGGAGGTCGACTTCCAGGCATACTGTTTCCCCCAAGTTTCACTTCATCTCTCTTCCAGTGCGACTTGGAGGAAGTATTTGCAGACAAATTGATGATCTCCATCGTTTGTACCCCGGCAGCGGGGCCAGAACCTTGGGGAAGCGGAGAAGCACCATCAGGACCGGATGAGTTTGCACCAGAGCCTGGTACAGATGGATGGTGGTGGTGTACAACATGATGGTGGTGCCTATGATGATGATGCTGCCCGACGTGATGATGTGGTACATGCGATGTGTTGTGCTGGTGTTGAGTGTGCTGGTGCGGATGTTGCCCATGAGATAGAGGGTGTTGGGGATGTTGATGTGCGTGGGACTGGTGTGCGTGCGTTGGGTGCGGTTGCTGAGGGGGCTGAGTATGTTGTAGCTGGTGGGTATGCGTGTGTGGATGCGTGTGCTGATGCAAATGTCGATGGGTAGGTATCGGGACAATTGACTGGACCTGAGATCTCTCTCTCTCCCTATCGCGTTCATTCCTCTCCATCCGTTCTCTCTCTTCTCGACGCCGCACATCCCCAGCGCCCCAATCCAAGCCACCAGCAGGCTTCGGGTGCCACGTAGAATACCCAGGACCCACGTTCGGACCAAAGTCCCTCTCCCTCTCTCTTTCTCGCTGTGCTGCCAATTCCCGGTCACGAGAGGTCAGATCTCGCTCTCGTATATCGTGATCCCGCTGGATCAATTCCCATTCTAACTCCCGTTGAAGCTCGCGTTCCCGTTCCACAAAGCCAGAAGGACGTTGAATCCGCGAGCCTCCAGGACCGATAACTGGTGTGTTCGTCGTACCCCCTGGGCCAATTACAATGCTTGTTCCACTCCCTCCGGAACTAACAGGATATCCTGTCGGACCTGTTCCAATGGAAGAGGGTGTCTGAAATACACCCATTGCCGGTTGTGGGAATGACGGCCCATCACTCGTAACGCCTGGAACAGGGCCTGTCATAGCATTCGGCGTATTTTGTAACGGTGCCGATGGTAAAGGTGGCGGGGGCAGGCCGAGTCCAGGTCCAGAACCACCGAGAATCGGTCCACCAGTTTGAGTGGCATTACCAGAAGTGATGATAGGACCTGAATTTGGGTAGGTCTCACCGGAACCAATCCCGAGACCGTTCACGGAAAATCCTGACGTCGCCGTGGGTCCACCAAAGCCGATGGCAGTAGGACCAAAGCCCGGCGTGGCGTTGCTATAGCCAACGCCGACACCAATGGGAACACCCATTGGGGGGGCAAATCCCATCCCAAACCCAAACCCCAACCTCCGGTGTTGAAAAAGAAACTCGAGATCGCCCGCTATGTCGTGGGGTGAGAGGGTTGCAAGGTCAGGATACGCTGTTGCCCCACCTGGAGATTCAAGAGTAAGTCAGTTACGTCGATATACAACTTGGTAGCAAATGACATACTCAAACCATCAAGCCTAGGGAAAACCCCAAAACCCTTTCCATAGGATAGCTTCTTGTTTGCAGCAAGGTGGGAGAGATGGGAAGGCAGAGGAAAGGTATTCGCGATTTGCCGGAGAGTGGGTGCAGGCGGGGGGTTTAATATCGCAGTAGGAATACGTCGAGCTAGAGATAGATTGGCTCGGGGACGGAGAGGGTTTCGCGCAAACGCACCTCCTGGAGGCCGCTCAATTGTCCTCCTCTCCCTCTCAAGTTTACGGCGTTTTCTGTTTGTCTCGGCGATCATTTCAGTCTGAAGTTCGGTTCGAGCAATCTGCGAACGATGACAGATTCAGCGGGGTGCATGTACGCGCGCAAAATGAAGGAAAAGAAAGTCACGCTCAAACACGTCAGGGATCCAGAAGTGTCTTGCTTTATCTATACTCACATCCCAAGCTTCCCAACACCACGTCTCTTCCTCGTTACTCTTTCTTGTAATTGCCTCAATTTCGTATGTTCTCTTCCTTGAGGCGAGCATCAGACGCTTGTCACGTCGTTTTGACAGTTCATTCTGGAGATGGTGGAGCTCCGGGTGAGTGCCTGATATGGTAGGGTTGGATAAGGTGGGACGAGAGGTAGAAACGACGTGTACTGACCATCGCAGAGGAGAGCTTCTTCCCATGCCAACCCCTCCATTTTTTCTACATAAACCTTCTCCCTCAGGAGAGCAAACTTGAGTTCGATGGTTGCCAGGACGTCAAGTGCCTCTGCCCTGTGAGCTGGTTGAAGATCGGGATCCTCGTCCTCTTGCTCAGGTTCAGGTTCAGGTTCGATGATTGGAGTAGGAGAGGGGGGTTGTGAGGGTTCCTCTGGTTGTGCATCCTCGTCCTCATCTCCATCTGGCTCCATGTCGCGATCTAGAGGTGGACGGTGATCGTCGTCATCAGGTGAGTCTGGGTCATTGTCTTGATCGGGTTCTTCATCCGGAGTTGGTCCTGTGGGGAGGTCTTCATCTGGTGGGGATATGGTTGGATCCACCGAGGCGCGTACAGAGGGTGGGAGTGAAGTGAAATCGGCAGCAGGGTCTATGACAGAGTTAGAGGGGGGAGGAGAAGCTCTTAGATTGGTATTAAGAGTGGGGCGAGCGGGAGAGTGCGGTGTGGAGGCGACGGCATCATCATCGACGTCCATTTCATCTTCTTGATCCGAATCAGAAGAAGACGAAGAAGACGCACTGTTGTTGTTGACGTGGGTGTTACTGTGGTCGTCTTCCTCGTCGGAGGTAGGAGCTTTTGGGTCATAGCATTTGTAGCCTCGCTCCCATAGACTCTTGATTAATTGGTCATTCGCTTGTTGGGTTACCCGCGCCATGATCTGGATACCGCGCTTGGATCGAGGCCATTTGGTGGAATCAAAGGGTCTTGGAACGACGACTTTTTTGCGGCGCGCGCGTGAAGAAGAGCCGAATTTACGAGGGGGCTTGCGAGAGGAAGAGTGGTCCTTGCGAGGATCTGGGTCTTCGCCTTCCTCCTCCTCCATTGCGCGGGGAGGGGTAGGGAGCTCTTCCTCTTCTTCTTCTTCGACATCGGGTGTGGTGGAGTGAGATTTTTGTTTTGAATACGAGCGAGGAGGGTCCGAGTCTGGGTGGATGGGACGACTTGGGCCAGATATGGGTGTGGGATTGGAAGAAGGAGAAAGACAGCGGGCAGGGGTGGAGGTGGCAGAGTCCGCTGGGCCGTTCTTGTATGCCCATCCCCACATGGGAGGTGGCACGACGCCGCCGCGCTTTCTGCGCCTGCTGTTGGGTGGGTTAGCGGATCTGGTGGCGGGTGGTGCGTAAGCCTGGCGCTGTCTCTGTGATGGGGGTTGTCGGGTGTCGTCGTCGTCGTCGTTGGCGTCGTGGTCGTCGTCGGTGAGCTCTGAAAGTTCTGACTCGTCGATGGGATTTGGCGGCGGGGATGGCGACGGGGAGGAGAGCGAGCCGAGCGGGGAGACGGAGTGTGACATGGTGGACTGAGGAGGACAAGCCCAAAACGGGCGGGAAAGCGGGCGGGTGCTCACGTGACACGATAAGCCTTTTGCCATGACAAGACTCCATCTCGACGTGCTCGAGCTCGTCTTTGCCTATCTGCACGACGCGGACCTCGTCGCCGCCGCCCTCGTCTGCCGCGACTTCCTCGCCGGCGCGCTCCCCGCCATCTACGCCGCCATCGAGTACACCGTCCGCCATGCGAAGCGCGCCAACGCCATCGTGTCGCCCTTTGCCACCCTCCGCGCACACCCCCACCTCGCCGTGCACGTCAGGCGCATCGCCGTACACGCCGCCCCCATCTTCCGCCCCTCCTCACACAGCCCGAACCCCGTCTTTCTCTTTGATGTCGCGCACGCCCTCCGCGCAACCACAAACCTCCGTGCCTTTGTCTGCACGGTCAACATCCTTCCGCCCCTCCTCCCGAACCTCGTCGACAAGCGTACTCTCCACCATCTGAGAATATCCGCCGCGATTGGCTCCAGGCAGTGCGCTGTCCTCCAAGAGATGTCTGGTCTCCACGGCCTCTCCCTCGACTTTCCCTCCTGGAACGTCATTGATGCCCTACCAAAGTGGTGTGCATCCATGCAGCGCACCCTCGCTCATCTTACTCTATTCGTACGTCGTCCAATTTATACTAGAATGCGTACTCATTTCCGTAGATGTCCCAAGACTTGGATGCCACCATGTTCAACGCCATTCTCTCTCAGTTGCCCCGCCTTCGTGGTCTTCACGTGATCGCTTGCCCGTTGGTTACCCATTCCACCGTCCTCAAGGCGCTCGAGCATACCCCCGACCTGGTTGAACTGTCCCTCACTATATTCGTAAGCGTCCCCATTCATCCCCCCCTCCACCCTCTCATTCCGCAAACAGCCATCCCAAGAGAACAGACTCCCGACATTCAACATTCCTATTCCCCCTCTGACGCACCTGTCCCTCGACATTCGTGCATCTTATCCCATCCTAAAATCGTTCATCGCTCGCATCATATCCCGTCTTTCTCCCAGAGTCGCCCTCGCTATATGCGGGGGTTGGATCGGCGAGATAAGAAGCTCCACAGAAAATACTGATTCAACAAACAGGTCAAATGGTCCCACAGGAGCCAGTTCTGAACAAAATGCGCCTATACCCGCACATGCAAACGATCAGCACGAAGACCCACCTCTCCTCACGCCTGCGTTACCACATCATGTACATACG